>PVJH01026484.1:0-29884 GCA_004026705.1 Nesogale talazaci
TGAGGGGGTTCAAAGGCTCATCCAGCAACTAAGAAACGCAGGACTGTGGCCACCAGTGCAGAGGCTTATGAGTGCAAGAAGTCACTATACCTACTTGTCTGTGCAAACTTCTCCAGTGCGATGAGTGCAAACAGCATGACGGTGGGGTGGGACTGCAGCTTCTGAAAGACAAGAGGCAAGGGAAAGACCTCACTTCTCCGCAGAGGCAGTCACGCCATCACAAGCCCCTTCTGGCCCACGTGAGGTACATTTTCTCTTCTTAGAGCAATCAGAACAGCTCTGCTCTCATTTTAAGTCCTAGCTCATCCATTTGACAAGCATTGTTAGTAACGAAGAACCAATCTTATTGTCTCTCAATCTTATTATTACTTTTTTTCCCATGAAATCATTGGATTTAGAGATGTAAAATTTCAAGTTTTTTTTTTTTTAAAGATCATTTTATCGGGGACTCTTACAGCTCTTATAACAATCCGCACATCAGCTTATCAAGCATATCTGTACATATATTGCCATCATTCTTTTTCTAGACATTTACTTTCTATTTGAGCCCTCCCACCCCACCCCTCATGACCCCTTGATAAATGATTACTATTTTCATATCTTACACTGAATAAGCTGGTCTCTCTTCCCCCATGGTTTCTGTTGTTCTCCCCTCAAAAGTAATTTTGTTACAGTGCACTGTGGTTTTTTACTTAGCAATATATGAAGTAAAAGCTTATTGATTCAATGTTACTACATCGATTTCTACATTCATTTAAGCAAGTCAAAACAGAAATTTAGGATTAAAGGTAAAATAACTTTTTATTCAGAATGCTAAGAAAAACCACAGTTTGAAAATTATAACAATCATCATCACAAGAATGACTGAGTTTTCCATCTGTTCTCTAAGAGGCATTCCATCGACAGATGGTGGTGGTGGGCCGAGGAAAGGGGGAGAGAGTAACAGGTGGGTCCATTCAGTCCACGTTAGATGGGTTCACGCTGGGGGAAAAGTCTAGCTGCTGCACTGCACGTCACAAGCGCCCCTTCCCACAGCCACGTGGCGAGCCTCCAGCAGAGCTTCAGCAGCTCTGGGTGGTCCCCACTCATGTCCCTGCTTCCGATAGCTCACACGTCACTGTTCTTCCTGGCTGCAAGGCTTAATCCACATCCTCTTTCTGGCCCCAACCATTCTCAACTCCCTGCTTGGTTCATCCGGCCTGAACCTCCTCTTACCTGCCCTGCCACCTCTTGGCACTTCTTTCTGGGAGAACATTCTTGAAATGTGGTCGTACCATGCCAGGATGATAAACTTCTGCTCTGGTGTTCTCTTAGCCTCACTCAGTAATTCTGACTCACAGGGACGCTACAGGACGGCAAAGAACTGTTCTTGGGGGTTCTAAGGCTAGGAACCCCATCTTTCCCCTGCCCTTAGCCCTGGGCAGAGTCAAATCTTCACTTCATGGTCAGGCCTGGCTGAGGTCCCATCTTCATCCGAAGTTTCTCCTGACTGTCACACCACACACACACCATCCTCACCCCCTCTCAGAACCCCTGTCGTGCTGACACCAGGGAAGGAGGCCCTGGGTTACACTGTGTCAGAAAATGGAGGCGAACTGTCTTGTCTGGGTAGTTTTGTTTCCTCAACTAACCAGGGCATTTCTTAAGGGCAAAGGATGTTTTTCAACTTCTGTATCTGTATGTGTTGTTTTAGCACATACCATGTTAAACCAAACCCAAAGCAAAAAGCCACAAAAAGGAATGCATGGCCACTGGGCTGATTCCCACTTACAGTGACCCTTGAGGAGCAATTCTCAACCTGTGGGTCACGACCCCTTTGGGTCAACCAACCCATTCACAGGGCTCACCCAATTCATAACAGTAGCAACATTACAGTTGTCAAGTAGCAACGACAGTAATGTTACGGCTGGGGGGTGTGCACACGGCATGAGATGGCGCATGAAAGAGTTGTGTGCGGCACGAGGAAGGTGGAGAACCGCTGCCGGAGAGGGTTTCCAAGGCTGTACACCTTTACGGCAGCAGGCAGCTTCCACGGGGCTTTTAGAGAGCGGATAGTGGGCTTGAGCCAGCAGTGAAGCGCGGCCCCGACAGCACCACCAGACCTCCTTGCACACTTTAAATCGGCAATGCAAAATGACATCTTCCAGAGCTGAGTCGTGAAAAGGCTCTTACTCTTCTTTCACGGCCATCTAGTCGAATCCAACACGGAGCTATCTTATAGGACAGAGCAGAACTGCCCCTGTGGGTTTCCAAGACTGTAACTCTCTATAGGAGTAAATGGCCTCCCCTTTCCCCCTCAGACATTCCGGTGGTTTCGAACTGCTGACCCTGTGATTAGCAGCCCTACAAGGTATCCACTACGCCACCAGAGCTCCTCCTCACTGCTCACTAGGCCTGCAAAAAGAACTTGAGAAAAGAGAAGCACAGGGCAGGCAAGACTCCAGGCCAGCAGCGCGCTAGAGCGGAAAGCGCCGTCTAACCAACCAGGATGGCACGGGCTGCGGCTCCCCCCTCGAGGCCAGCAGCTGGAAGGGAGCCAGGGAGGAGGGGTGGAGGCAGATGCAGAGGTTTGTCTACACCAGGAAGCCGATGGTCTCTTGGCTGGGAATGTCAATGTAAAGCTTCCACTGTGGTGGTCGCTACTATTTGGCAGACTATCTGGACACACCAAAAAAGCCAGTCACAGTGGTTTATCTTATGACTAAATTGAAAGCCAGACCAATGCAATTGTTTTCACTTGTAAGAAATTCCTATCCCACCCACATTTTCCCCCTCTTTTAAACAGAAAATAAATAAAACCTCAGGAAACACCTGGAAATAAAATTTATGACTGATTCCATTGTCTGTGCCAGAGGCAAGGCTGGCAATAGGAGAAAGTGCACAATTCTAGATGACGAAGCTTCGATGCCCACTTACCAGACACTGTAGCAAATATTCCAGGATCCCTGGGCTAAGTAAACCGATACTTGCAGGACCTAGAGGAACAGAATAAACATCGGAGAGAATTAAATACGCCATGTTGTCATAACTAAGCAGTAACTAGTGGGAAGTTTGGCAGAAATCTTACATTTTCACAAAGTCCTCTTGTGCACATGACCTCATTCATGCCCCACCCGCTGCAGGAGGAGAGCTCGCTTTCCTCATTTCCCACTCGAAGGATGGAGCTCACGGAGCATGCAGCAGGATCTGAAGCCTCGCCCCTGTAGTCTGATTTCGAATCCACTGCATCTTCCACAAGCATGCTGGAACTAGCTATGCATTCCACCTGTACGCGGGCACTAACTTTCCTAAACTGGGTCATATTCACAGACGTACTGCACAGTGGCTTCTCAAGAACGCTTTCAATCTAAAGTTCGCATTCCTCTTCTCCTGCCTTCCTGACTTAGCTAAGCTGTATAAAGCGTGTGTATCCAACTTCATTTGTTAAAGTGAGTTTAGCTCCTCCTTTTAATTTTAAAGCAATAAGGAAAACAAGTTTTCTTTCAAATTTCCCTCAGAGAAGTCACAAGGCTAAATTTTTGCATTCACCTCTAAGGCTTTTTATTCAACTTTTTTTCCTCCCCAGTTAGGTTTTGTTCAGTTGCATTTTTCAGACACTTGTTTTGGGTTCACAGATGTTAGCACAAACCTGTGGAACCACTTTCCCCTCGACACCAGATGATTTAAGGTCTTTGCAGAGCTTTTCAGTTACCTGCTAGTTTTTCAGCCAAGCAACCCAGGACTGCCGATGTGTTCCTGTGCTTCGCAGGGTGGCCTGGATCCTGACAAGCTACTTCTCCATTTAAATTGAGAATTTCAGTTAATTTCTGGAGTGCATCCTGAAAACAAGAGTGTATGAGGGGATTCAATATTTTGTTTGTTTTAATTTGCTTATCACATCCATTCTCTGTCAGGCACATTTGTTGCCATCATCATTCTCAAAACATGTGCTTTCTACTTGAGCCCTTGGTATCAGCTCATCTTCCTCCCTCCCTCCACGTTCCTCTCTTCTTCATGAAACCTTGATAATTTATACATTATTATTGTCATATCTTACACTGTCTGACGTCTCCCTTCACTTTTTTGCTGTTCATCCCCCAGGGAGGTGGTTATATTTAGAACCTTGTCATCAGACCCCCCTTTCTACCCTACCCTCCCTCTGCTCTCCTGGTATCACCCCTCTCAACACTGGTCCTGAGGGGTTTCATCTGTCCTGCATTCCCTGTGTTTCTAGTTCCTAGATGTACATCCTATGGTCTAGCCAGATTTGTAAGGCAGAACTGGAATCATGGCAGTGGGATGAGGTGGGGAGAGGAAGAATTTAGGAACTGGAGGAAAATTGTATGTTTCATCATTGCTACCCTGCACCCTGACTGGCTTGCCTATTCCCCACAAGTCTTCTATAAGGGGATGTCCAGTTGTCTACAGGTGGGTCTTGGGTCTCCAATCTATACTCTCCCTCATTCACAATGATTTTTTTTTTGTTCTTTGATGCCTGACACCTGTTCCCTTCAACATCTCGTGATCACACAGGTTGGTGTGCTTTTTTCATGTTGCTTCTGAGCTAGATGGCTGCTTGTTTACCTTCAAGCCTTTAAGACCCCAGACGCTATGTTTTGATAGCTGGGCACCATCAGCTCTCTTTACCACATTTACTTATGCATACAATTGTCTTCAGCAATTGTATTGGGGAGGTGAGCACACAATGATGGGACTTTTTGTTCTTTGATGTCTGATGCCTGATCTCATCAATACCGTGTGATCACTCAGACTGTGTGATCAAAATCCACATGGATTTTGTTGCTTCTGATGGCTGCTTGTTCATCTTCAAGCCTTTAAGACTTCCAGACACTCTATCTTTTGATAGCTGGGCACTATCAGCTTTCTCCACCACATTTGCTTATGCACCCACTTTGTCTTCAGCGATCATGTCAGGAAGGTGGGCATCATGAAATGTCAGTTTAATAGAAAAGAGTATTCTTGCATTGAGGGAGTACTTGTGTGGAGGCCCAATGTCCATCTGCTACCTTAATACTAAACCTATAAATATATGCACGTAGATCTATTTCCCCATTCTCACATATAAATATATTTACATATGTATATGTCTTTATTTAGACATCTATAAATGTCCTTTGTCTCCTAGTTCTTTCCTCTATTTCCTTTTACTTTCCTTTTGTCCCACTATTATGCTCAGCCTTCAGGGTTTCAGTAATTCCTCTGTTACATTATCCTTGATCAGGTCTCTTACACCCTCCTCACCACTGATTTTTGATCATTTTTCCCCCTTGTCTCTGGGTTTGTTAACATCACTTCCTTTCCCCCACCTCCCACTCTCCCATGTCCCATGGGAACCGCCGGTCCGGTCCCATTGTTGGGTCCCATTGTTTTCTCCTCCAGATTGATCTACATAGATCTGCAGAAATAATAACATGCACAAAAGAAATACACAAAAGAAACGAAAACAACAATGACCAAAAAGAAAAGCCTGCAAACAGTGCAAGGACAGTTTATGGGCCTTCAGGAGGGTTTTCTGGTCGAGTATGAGGGGGTGCCATGCCCTACTCCCAAAGTCTATTTTTGGTACTCCTTGGCGACTTCCTTGCTCTGTTCCCCTTGCTGTTCTGTTGCACTCTTAGTGTTTTGCCTCGGTGTGGTGGGGTCCCATCGGGCGCAAACCCCGCATCGTGTCTTCAGTGTTATTCCCTGTAAGGCTACAGGTCAGTGAGAGACGTTGTGTCTCATAGTGGTGGGGCTGGCTATATGGTCCTCTCTGCGCACCGGCTGCTCTGAGCGGGGAGGCTGTCCTCAAGGCGTGCTGGGCCAGGATGTGCTCCTCTCTCTCTTCCTCCCCCTTCATTTGCTCCGGTGCTCTCCTATGGAGTAAATCCTTCTGAGGGAAGGGGCAGCTGTTCACATAGTTGGGACTTATTACTCAGTTCCAAAAGTTATCTTCCACAAACCGATAGATCCTACTTCATTACAAAAAAAAAAAAAAAATGTATCTGGTGCACAACTGGGACCCTAGGAGACATTACTGAGGCTGCTTGTGTGCAACCTAACATCTCGTGGGACTTGGCTCTGGGTTTGAAAGCTTCGGGTCACAGTTCCACGGTACAGCCTAGTTCACTGGCCTAACCACATGTCTAGTGCTCCTGGTTTAGGCTCTGGAATGGGTGGCTAATTGCATCCAGGAAAACAATGGTCTCCTAGGGCATGAGACCAGAAAAACTGGGTCAATCCAGTGTACTATTCCTGACCATTTCAATCAAAGATTGTAAGGAAAGATCAAGAGGGGGGAAAAATACAAAGCGAAATTTCCAATTCTCATAGATTCTAGGTTTTCTGAAGCCACTGTCACCTGAAAGTCAGGTATTTTACTCTGGAGTTGTGCAGCCAATTTACTCACTCCACCTTAGAGGAATAAATGTAACTTTAAAAAGTTATCTGAAGGGCTGAACCCCGGTGGCGTAGTGGTTGTGCGCGGGACTGCAGCCCACTGGGATGGAGGTTCATTTTCAGCAGTGGGGCTGGGCCTCCTACTCCCACCACCAGAGAGCAGTGATGCCCCCCCCCCCAAAAAAAAAAAAGTTATCTGAAAAATAGTTTTCAAAAAAAATTTTTTTACCAAGTATAAACAAATCTTAGTTATGTTTTAGAAGAAAACCACACCAGAAACCTCTTATTAGCCCAGAAATAGGTCAACTTATCAAAGACTCAACCAAAGACTTTTCCCTTTGTCGATGTCTTTTCTCATGCCAGGCATAAATGATTGAGGCTTAAACAGACAAATCAAAGATTCCAGAATTAAAAAAAAAAAAGGTTCAGTATTTCACACGGACTAAGTCATTGGAATTTTGATGCCTTTGTTTTATATAAGAGAAATTAAAATTATATAATCTTGAATAAGTTTGAATAAAATAAAAAAAACACATCTAATGTGATTGTCTTTCCCTTGAATAGAAAAGTTTCAGCAACTTTGTTATGTATGCGGAAATTGCTTAGAGAAAGATAAGAATATCAACTCAGTGGCTGAACATTCTATTCGAGTTTCTGAGCAGAGATTGCCATTCCAGATATACAAACCACCACTTTGGACGTGTCTCCCAGTGTCAACTAAAGCCTTACAAAAAACAATTTACAGAAAGAGGATGTGGCACTTAATTAGCAATAGAAGGAAAATTTATAACATGAAATTAATGCTGAATAAAGCCGACCCCAAATGCACAGAGATGCAACACATCACATGTTTCTATGACCATTCCTTCCAGGGTTAGGCACAGATGATAGCGTCATAGAAAATAAGTATTTACTTACTTTAGTAGGCAATGGACATTCATCTAGTAACAACGTAATAACAGCTGGTCCCAATGGGTCTTCCAATGGAATAACTCTAATTAAAGACTGGACAACATCTAACCATCCTTCATCTACAAGTGAATCAAGAAGATTATATGACTTAGCTACCACTTAAAGTTGTAAAAACACATAAAAACTTATAAAATCATGCAAGATTCATTCACATTACAATATAAACACTTTTGGCCATAATCCTGCAGCCATCAAAACTCCCAAACAAATCCACTGTTGTTGAGTGGTTTTGAACTCTTAGTCCGTCACCTTACAGGACAGAGTAGAAGTGACCCCCAGGGTTCCCGAGAATGTCCATCTTTACAGAAGCAGCCTGCCCTATCTCTCCCCTGTGAGCTGTGGATGGTCAGCAGGTAAGCACTCAGACCCTGTGCCACCAGGGATCCTCCTTAGAGCTGTGAGGCAGCTGATCTTTGGTCTGCACAAAAATCATCATCTGGTTACTAGCCAACACGAGAGAGTCAGCACATCCTAATTTACAGGCGGTCTGGTGATTCTTGGGATCTTCATGGAAAGTTTAAGCTATGGTCTTAGACTCAAATAATGACTAAAGTAGTTTTTTGTTTTTTTTTATGACTAAAGTAGTTTTAAGTATCTTATTTACTACATATGAATTGACTGAGAGAAATGTAAACCAAGCAGTTGGCTCTCTTTCAGAAGAATGTTTAGGAATCGAGGGAGTAAAAATAAAAAAACCTTCACTCTTCTAGGAGAAGAGCTCTGATGTGGCACTGTGGGTTAGAGACTGGGCCTGCTGGTTGTAAGGCTGGTAGTTCAAACCCACTAGCAGCTCTGTGGGTGGAAGATGAGGCTGTCTACTCTCATAGGATAGCTTATGAAGGGTTGCTATGAATCAGAATTGATGGCAGTGGGTTTAGTTATTCTTTGCGGTTATGATCAAAGATTTGTCAATTCTAAAATTATAACAACATTTGAATAATTCCAAGTGAGAGAAAACCACCACTGCAAGGTTCAGTACACGTTCATGGTACAATATATAGTGTGCATTCATACTCTCTAGGGAGAGCTTTTCCCTTTGTTGTGTGTGCTAAGTTCCTGGGGCCTTTTGGGTTGTGAAGCACACTATGACGTGGCTAAGGACACTGACACAGTGCACTCCAAAAATTAAATCTCCGTGAAAAGACAACTGAGTTTGGACTGTCTCATATAAGACAAGAGACTGACTGAAAAGTCTCCCCGATCTGAAAGTCCACGAGGATTTTAGGGTTATCCACTGGCCGAAAATGCGGGGAGAATGAGGGCAAGAGAGCTATTTAAAAAGCCTTGTCTTAGTCCCTAGCGTGTCTTTCAAAGTATGTAACCAGCAACGCCATAGTTCTCAAGATTGAGTGTCTGATCTGGAGGAAAAAAGAAACAGATGATGGCAGCATTTTTTTTTTCCCGGGCATCACTGCCTCTGGTGGTCGTGGGCGCTACCCAGAGCTGCCCTGAGCGCCACCTCTGGATCTGAGCCACCAAGCCCGCAGGCCACAGTCCCGCACTCAACCACTTAGGCCACCGGGGCTCAGCCCCGGCAGCATTTCTTTATAATCATGAATCCACAAGAAAACTTAAAAAATACCTGTTTCTGCCATTTCGTGCAATGTAATCATTGAGTAGGGAGGTTCCTGATCACTGAAAAACAAACATTCAAGGTGTCAAACTTGGGGAAACAATCAATGACAATCCCAAATTAGATCTTAGACTGGAAGTGCAGGGCTCGAGATGATCGTGAACTTAGAGGATGGAATGGAACTCCCGAGTGGACACTGTGAGCGCTCATCCCCCAAGGTCCCTCTCGGGGATGGGCGCAAAGGGGACGGATATTGTGGACACCGCAGGGCAGGCCCGTGGTCTGAGGGCACAGCACAGGACTAACTACGCTGGAGGCCAGGTTGACTCTCTGCTTCCCAGGTGAGACATACTTACTTTCATACCAGGAGAGAGAATTCCAACTGCAGGCTGGACGCACCGGCTTACCTACACTTTTTCTCTTTTAAATTTTCTTCTGGAAAATATGCCTGCATGCTGAAACTTCACTAAAACGGTGTTAGAAGAAAGACAATGCAACATAACGACTATTTAACATTCCGGGAGTTGTTTTAAAGTGGCATGGTCTCTCTTCATTCTGGAGAATATAATCTGGCAATGACATGACGCTGGCATGTACCCGCAGGACCAGGGAATGTTCACATGGGCCACTGAAAAGACATGTAGAGCGCTACTCGCCGTGGTGGTCTTTGCGGGAATGAGTTTTGGATGCAATCTAGGTGACCATTCCCACAGGGAAGGAGAACAAAACTCAGTACATTCTAGGACACAAATGAATACTCTTGCGGTCAGGAGCAGAGCTGCCAATCTAGAAATGGTAATATAGGTCTCACATTAAAAAGACGAGAGACGTTAAAAGCAGAGAGAAATATAGAACTCTATCAATTATGAAAAATTTTCAAAAAAAAATTTTTCAATCAGACACAAAACCCTACATATACAGTTTTCCTGTACAGACACAAACACATGCATGGCAGGCAGATTGGAGGACGTTGCTTGCATGTACCGGTAGGATGATTCCCGACTGATCTTCAGAGTGAGGTGGTAGAGAGCAGAACTAGTGAGAGAGGAAAAATAATGTCCTATCACAGAGTCCACAGCCCATCAGAAAGGTGGGTTCCTATCTTCCATACAGAGATGCCGCCCCCCCCCCCCACACACACACACTTCGCAAGCATGCACACACGCACATACCCCTGTACTCAACATAAACTCATTTGTAGAACAGAAAGGTGGAGCTGAAATTTCTGGTGGGAGGCGGGAGCTACAGGCATGGGACAACTAAACTTTGAGCAGAGACTGAGCAGAGGTGAGTGGGAGTGCGATGACCCAGGGAAGTGGGGGCCAAAGCACCTGAGCTCAGGAGTGAGCCGCACTCATTCCATGAGACCGTGGGAAAGGAGCGGGACAAAGGTTGTGGATGACAACTTGAGCGACCGGGCAGGGCAGCGAAAGGCATACAGTGAGGTCTGGCCTTTTCACAGGGGGAGAGCCACCAACCGTAGATCTGGTCAGAGAGTGAGGCTCACTGGGTTACTTACTCAGAGGGTGACAGGCAGGGTGGCATGCATAGGGAGGAGGGAAAGCAAGAGTGGGCAAGAACAATAAGAGGAGCGCTTGTGCCAGAAAAAAAAAAAAAGGAGCACTTGTGCAAGTGAGGGAAAAAATATCTACCCATAGGGATGGGGAAATTAAAATCACAGAGCCCAGGAGAATAAATGACATGAAGAAAAGCCTGACAATAAAATCAATCCGGAGGCTGCAAACGACAGTGCTTTCAAGTGGTTTTTACAGAAGTACAGCGGACCTCAGTCGTCGAGCGTGCAGGGTGGCCACAAACATTGACTTCGTGGACACTGAATCACTCACTGCTCCATCCAGGGGAGGGTCCCAAGGGCACCGCACTGGCATCTGATCAATGCATCATCTGACTGCAGAAGTGTTCTTGCACAGACACCTTACGTAATGCACCCTACTGACTCCCTGACGGTCAAGGGCACAATAACGCATGTCTTGAGGAAATGTATCTCCTCCTCCAAGCACATCAGCCTTTGCCAACTTAGAAACACACCTGGCAAAGCACTTTGTAAACTTTTGCAGTGTGTGTGTGTGTGTGCTGTTTTAAATGACACATCACCAACAAGAGGCAGGTAATTTAAAAACTGAGGCACTGGATAAACTGTGAGAAGATCCCTTGTTCAGACCCCTTGTTTGGAGCAGGACAAGAAGGCCGAGCACCGCTGAGACTGAGTGTGGGGTCGGCTCCAGTTCTGTGCTGCTCTCTGCTAGCTGAATGATGGTGAAGTGCTCCGAGTACCGACTTTGGGGTGACGGGTTCTATTATGTAGGCAAATTGCAAATACCGACTCGGTAAACAGTGAGATCTGATTGTATATTAAAGCTTCTTGGGTGTAAGATCAGCTATAAGGAACGGAAAGACAGATAGGAATTGAAAAAAAGATTGAAACAGAAGCTCCCTTGATGGCCCAACTCCAGATGGATCATAGCTGGGAGAGAAAGGTAATGAATTGGAAGAGAGTTCTGAGAAATTCACTCAAAAATTAACAGAAGCAATATTCTGAGAGAGCATTTATGGCTAAGAAGTTCCCACAACTGAAGAAGTAATTTCAGAAGGAAGTGTTAAAAACAGACCACAACAACACAGAGCAAAATGCTTTGTTTAGTTAGAGAAAAAGGCCGCGTGCTGTAAAGAGGCACCCATTTCAAAAGCAACCCATGGAAAACTAGAAATCCACACCACAGAATTCTTTCCTACAGCACCTGTGCTCACCACGGCATTACTAACTGTGCTGCTCAGATCAATGTCTTCCTTTCTAAGTAAACAAGCAGAGAGAGGAAGACAACAAAGATCAACTGTAGCCGAGAACTGCGTACACACACCACGGTAGGTGTAAATCTTGCTACATCCTCCACTGCAACATTCTTGCCGACTGGCTTTGAACAGCCATAGGAATTTTACAAGTTATCACATTCTTTCCCTTTAATAGCTTCCTAGTAACAAGTTACCTTTCTATGTTTATAAATGGTCTTAACTTGGTCTGGTCACTATCTTCTCTAACATGCCTTTCCCCTACTTGCTGTACATCTGCTCTAAGAGTTAGATCTATAAATTCAGTAAAAACTGGTTTACACTAAAACCGCCAGATTATTCAAATATATATCACATAAATGAATTATGGGCTTTATCAACACATTCACTTATACTTTGTATCTTTTCATGAATTCTGGAAATAAACTCCTACCTGCTCGATCCACCCTCCACCACTTCCTTAATCATTCTCTTTTGAAGTATAGCAAGACTTAGTCGAAGGACAAAAAAAAAAAAAAGAAAGATTGATTTATTCTGCACCTGTTTTTCCAAAGGGCTCAAATTAACATTGCTTGTGGATGATTTCCTTATGTGGGAAGAACTTTTCATTTTGCAGTATGAGGAACAGAGCTTTGGTTTTTCCCTTCAATAACACTTTCCTTGAAGGTCAGTAAAAGATCTGGTACTGATGGCTACGTATCACACAGTTTGTATGGTTTATTTTTTAAATGTTCACATTAAGAAGCAATGTATGACAATGTCTAGAGCCTTGGTGGGGTTGGGGACATGAATGACATCCTCAGTATTCAACACATACTTCCTACAAGTCAATCAACCAACACACACACAACCTGTTGCTGTCAAGTCAATTCTGACTCAGAGCGAGCCTCTGTTAAATTTAATTAATTCAGAAACCAGAACATCGTCAAAGCCGACTTTAATAAATTTAGGAAGAACTTTCTGAACCAATTCTGGAAACTATTTATTGGGACTACCTTTCCCCAACATGTTCCACAGCCGATGTGCAAAATCAATTCAACTTGTGTGTAATCATAACAGAAAAACCCCACTGTATGATAATCTGCCTGGGTACATCCTGCTTTATGCTATCGTTTTTGAGAAGCTGAACAAAGCTGGATTTACTGAAAGCTCTCTGTTGATGCAGTGGACTAACCTGGGCTGCCACCCTCCAGGTTGGTGGGTCAAACCCATCAGCTGCTTCCAGATGAAGCTGTCTGCTCCCATAAACACTTACTACATTCTCAGAAACCCCAAGCAGTAGTTCCACTTGGTTCTCTACAGCCACTGTGAGTCAGAATCAAATCTAGGGCAGGGTGTTTTTTAACCATCTACTGAGCAATCGCTATTTGCACATTTTTAGGTGTTAACAAGAAAAGAAATGATTTTGAGATAAATCTCCAAAGAGTAAATGGACTAATAATTACTTAAGGGCATGGCAGAGATGGATAAGAGGAAAAGGGAAACTAACAAAGACTATGAGGAGAAAATGCTCTGAAACTGATTGTGGGGCAATGATTGCACAATTCTTAATATGAATAAACAATTCAATTGTAAGATATGTAAAGTGCACACCAATACAACTATTTCTAAAAGAGAGAAAAAATGACTTCAGGGTCCCAATTGTTAAAATTAACTAAAAATTAATAAATTGGAAGAAAATTGTTACAGGTAAGACATTGCCATCAATGCTTCATATATGCTATCGCACAAGCCCTGAATGAAAAGGCTTGTTTTGCAGATGAGGAAGCTGCAGCCCAGAAAATAAATGACCCAATGCCATGCAGCTGGGCCAGAATTTGAACCTGGGCCCCTTGTGGTTTTAAAACTTGGGAGATTGACTATTAAACCATACAAACTTTAAGATCTTCTTTTTTTTTTCCAACTTGAACAATGCCCTTTAATTATACTGTTATTCAATCTGAGGTTTTTGTACTTAAGAGTTAGACAAAGCAGGAAAAATTAAACAGGCACAGGTGTGTTCCCTGCAGCTTCACCTTACAAACTTTCTAAATGGACCTGCCCAGGCCCAGTGAAGGCTACAGAAGCCAGCAAATGGAAACTCCCCAAGGCCTTGCCTTCAGGTTGCCAACAGAAGTTGTGTCAGCCATGCACAGACACAGTTCATCACCAATCCACGCTGACTGGTGGCTGTGGGACAGACAGGCAAGCACGAGGGCAGGGAGTCCTCTCAGACCATCGTTCCCTGTGCAGCTGGCTAAGCATCTTTGCCCAGTTTGTTTTTTAAACCATAGTCTCTAATGCAGGTTTTAGTTATTTGAATGATCTGCGAGAGAAATGTTTAGAACTACCCAGACAGGAGTGGATGTTAGCAAGTGAAAACATGAAATCTCATCAGGCACTCTGCCCTCTGAGCACAAGGAGGGAGCATCAACCAGGCTTGGTCAACATAAGCCAGGGACTTGTCGGAGCCCCCGAGTCCTTGCTCCTGGCAGAACCCTTCCCAGCACACAGGAGGCGATGGAGAGTCACATACTTACTTATCTACAAGAGTTCGTATGACTGCCAGTGTGTCCAGCACCAGCCCATCCACGTTTTGTTTCTTTCTCCTCGGCTCGTGTGGTCCTCGGCCCCTCCGTGGTGGCCGAACAGGGTCCCGGGGGTGGCTTCTCGTGTCCGCCGTGGGTGCTGCACTGTGCTCAGACTGCTGCTGTTGGGTGTCAGCATTGTCTTCGGCTCCACTGTCGTCTCGGCAGATACAGGAATTGCCCATGGTCAAGGTGCCTCTTGTTCCCAGGAGGTGGGCGATGTGCGCCTCAAGAGTCACCAGCAGACCCTGGCCAAGGCTTCTGCTCGCTAAGAACACGGCCCAACCAAAGACAATCATTTAGATAGTTTCCAGTTTTCCAAGTACCATTTTCATAATCTGGAGCGGGAGGACTTTCATCCTATTGGTTTTTAGAAATTGAACACCAAAGGGAGCTGCAAAGCTGATATCCAACATCATCAACTACAAGGAGGCCTGGTCATCCAGTGACCGTTCTAATGGAGAGAGAGAGAGAGAGAGAGAGAAATTGGTGAATTGATGGCTCTTGTCCACTTAATTACTCAAACTTTACTAGGTTCATTTTATAAATTATAGATTACAATGAAGATCATCTTTGGTAATTTTTATGGGCTTCTAACACAAAAAGGCATCTTTGGATAACAGAGTAACAATCAACCAGTAACTTTTTTAATCATTATATTCTAAAATAAAATAATAAACCATACTCTTGCTAAGAACTACAAATGTTATAACTGATTTTTTTTAAATCTATGTTGTATAGTTTTTTCTAGGTACATAGAAATGCATCAGAAGAACATGTGCCCTCCTTTCAGGAATTGCTTTTGTGAAATACATGTATGTAAATTGCCTCTCTTTTTAATTTAAACATATAAGAAAAATGTTTCAAATAAAGTAATTACAGTTGCAGGTTGTTTTTTTTTTTTTGGGGGGGTGGGGGGCATCACTGCCCCGGTGGCTGTGGGCGCTACCCAGTGCCGCTCCTGTGAGCCGCCGCTGGATTTGAACCACCATGCCCACGGGCTGCAGTCCCGCACTCAACCACTTATGCCACTGGGGCTCAGCCAAGTTGCAGCTTGTTTAAAAGTTCTTATAGATCGCTTCTCGGCCTTGGGGCTAAGATCAAGTGTATTAATGGTTCTGACAGAAAATTTGCTAACATCTGTCTGCTATCAAGAATACAAGACAAGAGTGAATTGGAGATGCTCACAAATTGACAGAAATCCAACTGGCTACAAAGGTTTTCTCATATGTGAGCAAGACTCTTGTGTCGAGAAAGGTTACATTTTCACAAGGACTATTTGTCACCAGGCACATCTGCTACAAAGTTATGATGAAGGATGCAACAGTTATCTTGGCAAATCCTGACTAAGCACCCTGTGCAGGGCACCACTGCCTGACCTGGCTGGGAAAAGAAAGTGAAGCAGACAGACTCCCTCTCCTCCCAAAATTCAAGAATGGCCACTCTCATCTCATCAAATACAATTATCACCGACATTCCTGATACTAGAAGCAGCTCTTCATTAAGCTGGGCAAACCTGGTTAGGCTCTGGAAAAGAGTAACAGTCTTCTGGGAAGGACAATCCCCAACTCAGCACTTGGCTGTTGACTCATACTGAGCACTGGCTTAGGAATGGGTACAAACAAAGTTTATAATGCATTAGGATTAGCAGCAAGAGAAATACTGTATCCATTCTCCTGACCAGATTTGCAGCAAATTCTTTTCAGTACTTGCCCAGTGAAATCATTGCTCCTAGGGCCAAAACAGAAGACGGTATGAAGATAAAGGCAGAGAGAGCTTGCACATATAACATCTAAACTGTCAGGAGGGTCGGGGTGGGAAAGGGACAAGAAGGGAGGGGGGAAAGAGGGCGGGGGGAGAGTGAGAGAGAAAAGGTAGCAACAGAGGGCGAAGATGGCTCAGTGCCCCGAATCAGTCAGGCTGTCTCCAAAATTTGGAAGTTGTATTTGAAGAGATGCGACTACAATATCGGTAAGAGCTGTCAGGACTCTGCTGGATATAGCTTTCTCAGGGATACGCATTCCAGCCCAGTTGAGAGCCGAAGTTCTGCCATTCCCATTAGTGCAGATGGGAGACCCTGTGCTCCTGGGGCAGAGCACGAAGGGATTTCAATCTTCACAGCATAGAGGAGGCAGAATTCAGGGATGGCTTCTGGCCATACACATCTGTGAGAAAGCCCAGAAAGCCCCAGAGAGGAAGAGCTCTGCTGGGGCCCTTCTCACAGTAAGTCCCCAGCGTCCTCACACATAGTCCTCCAAGTCGTGGTACTTCAGGACTGGCTGGGAGCCCCCTTGTTGGTGCCCATCCTTGCAATATATGTCCCCCCCTCCCCCAGATGACAACGATATTAAAATTGCCTGACATAATGACCATGATGACAGCAACAACTAAACGCACACTGTCTTTATGGACACAGGTGCTGGGCAAGTGAGTGATGACAACGAAAGCCCCTCTTTTACTGAGTTCCACTGCCTTTCCTGAGATAACCCATTATAGCAGTGATTTTTTCCTAATGCCATAGCCCTTTAGTACAGTCCCCCATGTTGTGGGGATACTCGCACCCCCACCCATAAAATTATGTTCCTTGCTACTTCACAACTGTAATTTTGCTACTATTATGAACACACAGGCAAACCATGTAAAAAGGGTTGTTCAACCCCCAAAGGGATTGCGACCCACAGGTTGAAAACTGCTGCATTAAAGGATTTCATGTATCTATTGCAACACATTTTAAAATACACTTAGAAATGACTTTTTTAAAACCTGAGTAGGATAGTTCCACAAATACTGTGGTGTGATCTGAGATTTTTACTTAACACTATTCTTCCTCTCAGTTTATGAGGGCAAGTCAGGAAGAATTATCACTACAGTTCTAACACATCCCTGCGTGAGTCGGATTATGGCAAACAAATTGGGTTTCAACATGTCTCGGTCCTCCGTCAGTGGCTGCAGATAAATTCTCTCTGTGATCCATGTGTCTGAATCTCATGAGTGTCTTCAAAAAAGTGGTCCAATCAACACAGCAGCTTCCAAGAAGCTATGCTGAGCCAGTTAAATTCAAAGCATGGAAGAGAGCTTGGAAGGTCACGCTGTTTTAGAATTCCAAAGGGTAATAATTTTGGTAGAAAATTTTAAAAACTGAAAATTGCATTAGTGGAATAAAAGCTATGCTGACCATTCTCTGCCCCCCCCCCCCCCCCCCCCGCCTGTCCCCCTCCGATCACGACAATGTACTTGTTTATTCTTCGAGGGTAGAAAGGGCTGTTCTATAAGAATTTGGTTGGCAAACCTACCCACTGACCCCACGGCCCTAATTATGCTCCTCAGACACCTTTTTTGTTCCAAAACCTTAAAGCACATTGAAAAGGAACACAAAAAGAGAAAAGAAAAGGAACCCAATATGAATCCTTCAAAGATGCCAAAATGGCCATTTTGATGTGGTGTCAACTGATGAAGGTTAAATTGGAGAAGGTTACAGCAATGGGAACAGTGCCTTTAGAAATGTACAGACCAGGAGCCAGTGGAGGGGCCTGAGGGTCCAGTTCCAATCCCAACTACATGGACAGCTGCCCCTCTCCCCAGAGGAATTTACTTTAGAGGATAGCACTGAAACTGCAGCTTGGGAGAGGACCTGTCTGATCAGAGCACATGAGAACAAATGAAGGGGGAAGAAGAGTGAGTGGAGTGCATGCATGCATCCTGGCCTACCAAGCCTTGAGGACAGTATCTCCTCTCAGAATAGCCAATGCACGGACAGGACCATACGGCCGGCCCCACTAAGAAACATGGTGCCCCTCACTGACCCAAGGCCCTACAACACTGAGAGACAACACTGACGACACAAGGTCGAGATTGCACCCAGTCTGACTCCACCACATGGAGGCAAAACACTAAGGGTGTGCAGCAGAGCAGCAGGGAGCAGAGCATGGAGTTCCTGAGGGAGTGTCAAGGATATAATTTGGGGGCCAGGATGTGGCACTCCACTGAACTCAACTGGAGGACTCTACTAGAAGCCAACAAACAGATTTTGAACTATTTACAGGTTTTCCTTCTTTTATTATTATTTTAATTTATTTATTTATATATTTTTTCTGGACATTAAAAGGAAAAAAGAAACACACGGACCTATAACAGACAGACCTGGAACTTTTATAGGTTCTGGGGGGACATGGGAGAGGAGAAGGTAAAGGAATTGGGGAACCAACAAACCCAGGGACAAGCAAACAACAAGTGATCTAAAGTAGGGAGGTCGTAGAATGCCTGGTGGGGTTTGATCACGTGCATTGTACCCAGAGGAACTACTGAAAGCCGAGTGAAGGTTGAACATGATAGTGGGACATGAACATGATGAGGAAAGTAAAAGGAAATAGAGGAAAGAACTGGGAGGCAAAGGACATTTATGGAGGTATACATACAGGCATGTTCATATGTAAATAGACTTATATGTTAATTATCAAGGTAGCAGAAGGACGTTGGGCCTCAACTCAAGTACTTGCTCAACTCAAGAACACTTTTTCCTAATAACCTGGCATTCTGTGATGATCACCTTCCCAACACAATTACTGAAGATAAAATGGGTACATAAGTAAATTGAGTGATGCAAGCTGATAGTGCTTGGCTATTACAAGATATGGCACCTGGGGTCTTAAAGGCTTGAAGATAAACAAGTAACTATCTAGCTAGGAAGCAACAAAGCCACATGGAAGAAGCACACGAGATGTGTGATCACCAGTGTTGACAGGATCCGGCATCAGAAGACCCAAAACAAAAAATCATATCAATGTGAAGGAGGGGGGACAGGAAGATCCAAGCCCATCTGTAGACAATTAGACATTCCCTCACAGAGGGGTCACAAAGAAGGGACGAGCAGTATAGTGCAGTATAGTATTGATGAAACATTCCTCTAGATAATGCTTCTCAACCCATCCCACCCCCATTATCATGATCCCAGGTCTACCTTACAGATCCAGCTTGACTGAAGCATGTACACTGTACAGCTATCTTGACACTTGGAATCCAGGACAGATAACCCTTAAGCAACAATAATGGGAGTAGCGATAAGTGAAGGGAAGTAGAGGGAAGGTGGGGGGAGGGGAAGGGGAACCAATTGCAAATAATTAAACTCCACCACACACCCAGGGTGACAAACACCAGGAACATGGGTGAAGGGAGACAGAGGATAGTGTAAGATATGAAAATAATCTATAATTTATCAAGGGTTTGTGAGAGTGAGAGGGTGGGAGAGAGAGGAAAAAAAAGAGGAGCTGATATCAAGAGCTCAAATAGAAAGAAAATGTTTTGAAAAGGATAATGGCAAAAATATGTGCTTGACACAATGGATGAATGGATCGTTATGAGAGCTGTTAAGGGCCTCCAATAAAATGGGGGGGGGGGGGAGAAATGTACAGACCTAGACAGAAGATATGTTGAAAAGCAACAGCTTTACATTTTGATATGTTTTTTTTTGGGGGGGGGGGGTTTGGTATCACTGCCTTCAAGTGGTGGGTGCAGGAGGCCCATCCTTTGCTCCGTGGAGCTGGAATCGAATCCCCATCCCAGTGGGCCACAGTCCCACCCACAACCACTACGCCACTGGGGCTCAGCCCCGTTTTGATATTTTCAATGAACGTTTCTATGATTTTGTAGCAATACTCTGATTTACCCTGGTGTATAAGCCAAGAGGCCCTGATGGTACAGAGGTTATAATATGCAGCTGTCAATTCAAAGGCCAGGGGGTTTGAAGCCACCAGCCACTTCTTGGGAGAAAGATGTGGCAGTCTGTTCACAGAAGCACCAATGGCCACAGAAAGTCCACTGAGCAGGCCCACTCTGTCCTTTAGAGCCAACATGAGTTGGAATCAATTTGACCGTAGCAGATGTTATGTGGAGACCTATGTCATCCAATTTCAAGGCTGTAGAAAGCCGTACGTATGAACTGATCATGGGTTCTCAATCCCTATGTTGTAACAACCTGAGGGGCGCTATCACATATCCATATCCTCGATATCACATGCAAGTAAAATGTAAAAATTGAAAAATGATTGCAGCAGTCCATCCTAGGGAGCTGCCAGAAATTCAAGCAGGGTTCAGGAGAGGACATGGCACAAGGGATAACATTACTGCTGTCAGATGGATCTTGGCTGAAAGCAGAGAATACTATAAGGATATTTACTTGTGTTTTACTGACAATTCAAAGACATTTTATGAATCAAAGCAAACGATGGATAACATTGCAAAAAAATGATAAATTCAGAATATTTATTTGTGTTCTTGTGAAACCTAAATATATAGACCATGAAGCGGGCATACAAACAGAAAAGGGATTACTGTGTGGCTTAAAATCAAGAAAGGAGGGCTGCCCCGGTGGTGCAGTGATCATGCGCGGGACTGCGGCTCACTGGCCCACAAGGCTGGGCCTCCTACTCCCACCACCAGAGGGCCGTGATGCCTCCCCCTCAAAAAAAAAAAAAATCAAGAAAGGATTGTGTCAGGGTTGTATCCTTTCACCATAAACTTATTCAATGTGTACGTGGAGTAAATAATCCAAGAGGCTGGATTAGATGAAGCACAGTGCAGCATCAGGATTGGAGGAAGGCTTACCAACAACCTGTGACCTGCAGATGACACAATCTTCACAGCTCAAAGTGAGGAGGACTTAAAGCACTTGCTGATGAAAATCCCACACTGTAGCCTTCAGTATGGATTACAACCCAAGGTAAGGAAAATAAGACTCTTCAAAAGTGGACCAATAGACAGCATCATGTTAAGTGCAGAAAAGATGGGAGTTGTCAAGGACTTCATCTTGCTTGAATCCACCATCAATACTCATGGAAGCAACCGTCGAGAAACCAAAAGCATTAATCACGTGCGCTGCACAAGAACTCTTTAACGTGTTTAAGAGCAAGGATGTGACGTTGAGGATGAAGGTGTTCCTGACCAAAGCCGTGGCATTTTCAATGGCCTCACGTGCATGTAGAAGTTGGCTGAAAGGGGACTGCAGAATTGATGAAGCTGCGGTATCGTGTTTGCCAAGAATATTGCTAGCACTGTGGACTGCCCGAAGAATAAACTAGTAAACAAGCACTGTCAGAATGCTCGCTCGCAGTGAGGGTGGCAAGGCTTCTTCTCAGGGACTTTGGTCACGTAAGCAGCAGAGAAAAGTTCTCGCAAAAGGTCATCACGCTTTAGAGCAGTGGTTCTCAACGTTCCGAATGCCGCGACCCTTTAACACAGTTCCTCAGTTTGTGGTGACCCTCAACCACAAAATCATTTTCGCTGCTACTTCACAACTGTCATTTTGCTACTTTTGTGAGTCATCATGCAAATATCTGATATGCAGGATGTATTGGGCAACCCCTGTGAAAGGGTCGTTCGACCCCCACAGGGGTCGTGACACACAGGTTAAGAGGGTCAGCAAAAAAAGAACAAGACAATTCAGATGAGATGGAATGCCATTTGAGATGTGCAGTGCCAACAATTATTCTACGTAAAATTTGAGGGAAGCTGAGCCCCGGTGGCGTAAGTGGTTGAGTGCAGGACTGCAGCCCGCAGGCTTGGCGGTTCAAACCCAGCAGCGGCTCTCAGGAGCAGCACTGGGTAGTGCCCACGACCACCCGATGCCCAAAACCCTCCCCCCCCCAAAAAAAAAAAGTTGAGGGGACGCAGTTAAAAAGTTAGACTTCAGGTAGTTAAAAAGAAAATCCTTGTGGCCTACAGTCACTACTGTACTGCCTCTTCATCAATCTGGGACTGAGAAGCAGAGCTAGAGTGCTCACCTCCAGGACCATGGTGAGGATTAAATGTAGTGCAGGTCAAACATGTGACAACATGTATAACATGCCTGAAACTGGACATACATTTGCGCTATGATAAGAAAAAGGGCACGGTGCTAATTAGAAGTAACCCACCTAGGAGGTGGGACGCGGCAGGAAGACCCAAGTTACAAGCACCCAAGAAGTACAAGCCTCTCTTAAAGAATCTTTTTTACTTACTTGTATTTTTACTAATGCTTATCTATTTTTTTTTGGGGGGGGGGCATCACTGCTCTCTGGTGGTGGGAGTAGGAGGCCCAGCCCCACTGCTGGAATTGAACCTCCGTCCCAGTGGGCCACAGTCCCGTGCACAACCACTATGCCACCGGGGCTCAGCCCTTATCTATTCTTTTAGACTAAGAACTTCTCGTTGCAACTTAATCATCCCATTGGTGACATCAGAGTTGCACAGGGTACTTACTGAAAATGCAAATCCCTGATTTTACTCCAGAGTCAAAATTTCTCAGATGTGCCCCAAGTGCAAGTTTTTTTAAAGGTTCCCCAAGGGATCCTGGCGGCACCCAGGTCTGGAACCTCTTTGCTTGAAAGAAAGCCCAATAGAGTAGACATGAAGGAGTAAGTAAACACTCTGGAGGTGCTATTAAAAGGTGATCAAAAGTGCTCCCCTTCTAGAAAAATAAGAGGGACTCTCTTTGAACAAGGTCATCCACAGAAGCAGCCCAAATCGTCGTCAGACGAGAGCTAACCTCCATTAGTGACTAGTATTATTATCAGCTCAGTGAAACAAACACATTAAAAAGTGGGGCCATATATTTCCCACCAGATCTAGCCCATGAAACATCCTACTGGGTTTAGATGGTACTCTGCACTAAGGAACTTAACCCAACCCACTGCCTTCTGGCCAATTTTGACAATAGCAAGGGACCTTCACCGGGTTTCTAAGACTTCACATGAGCAATCTCACTTCTCCCACAGTGCAGCTGGTGGATTTGAACTGCCAACCCCATGGTATGGGAAATATCAACCAAGGCCTGGAAGACTGAATGGATTGGAGAACAAGACTATAGACTATGTAAAGGCAACACACCTGTATATATGCTGTATATGCACCCATGAGTGTGTATACACATCACCTTAGCTACAACGATCACTTCACACCAGATGGTCAAGTCAACTATATGCAAAATAAAAAAGCTCTTCATGTAATTCAAATATATAAAACTTTTAGAGGGGCTGTGACAATGACTGACTTAATAATAACTTCATTACTGGATAAGCCATTGCTTAGTAGAATGAGCAATCTAAATGATAATGTATTACACGTAAAACCTTTACACTGTTAATAAGCATTTTGCTCTATGAACATATTTATGACCATATTTATGAACATATTTATGACATATTTATGGTCGAGGAATCACTGGTTCATCTCTTCACGTGTTTGATCATCACACAACTTGGTGACAGAAAGAACGCACTCTTTCCCCTGAAAGGATGGCTTCAAGATTATATTGCCAAGAAAGGAGAAACTGGCTAAATGAAAGACCACAAGGGGAAAATTTCAAAACCCAAACTAACTATTGGTGTCAACGTAACCCTCTCATTCCAAAATAGCAGAGGCAGCATTTCCCCAAAAAAGCTAACCAGAGAGCATGCACAGGAATAATGACCACCAGCCTAGACATTTCAGTGACATTCCCTCACTAGAAGACATTCTTGGCTTTCCTTTACCTTAACAGGTGTGAGGGTGTGTGAGTGTCACATTTGCTTCTCTTCAATATTTGACTATCATTCCACTATTTCAAACACCTCATAATTTAAATATAGCTCCCGCAGTGGCGACTTATGTACTCACTGCACTTAGATTCTATCATCAAAGCACCCTACCGAAGTATCCTGCCTTTTTACAATACTGGCTCCATTGTGTACCCAGCCATCATCAACCCATCTAATTTTAAAATATTCATTTCAAAGTAAATTGCAAGCATCAGTATACTTTCTCTAAATAATTTAGCATGCGTGTTCTCAGCCAGACTTTATCATTTGTTGGGCTTTTCTGCAGTTAAAATTTACAAGTCATAAAATGGATATCTTAAGCATTACATGTGCCTAATTTTGTCAAATATATACACCTATGCAACTGAAAGCCTATCAGGATGGAGAATGGTATCTTTAAAAATATATTTAGTTTTAGGGCTGAGCCCTGGTGGCATAGTGGTTGTGCGCAGGACTGCGGCCCACTGGGACGGAGGTTCAATTCCAGCAGAGGGGCTGGGCCTCCTACTCCCACCACCAGAAAGCAGTGATGCCCCCCCCCAAAAAAAAAAAACCAAAAAAACTATATTTAGTTTTAAAATTTCCTCCAGGACACCCTGCACACCATTACGATTCTCACTGACGATTGTGTGAAAACGGAGAAAATCTGCACGTCAGTAAGATGGATTTTTACTACCTCAATGGATAAGAAAAGTAGACCATACCATAAGAGTACACGAAAACTATTTAAACATGTGTTAAATGGACTGTTTCTATCATTAAGTTCTAATATATCTGATATTTTGGAGAGGGAGGAGAGGAAGGCGAGAGTGTGAAATATTTGGTGGGAATTTCACTTTACATCCAAAGGCAATGCAGCTCTGCTAAGGTACTTCATACATGTCACTCAAGTGTCCAGATGAACTAACCTGCAGTGGCTTTTTACCTGCCTTGGTAATTAAGACTTCAGTCACCCAGGGCACTACTACCTTCGAGAAGGCTGAGAAAAACACTGATTGGCTTTTCTGGCTGACCTGTTTGGGAAGGGAATCTAGAAAAAAACTCCCCCTGAACACTGAAAGCTTTTTAAGCCAGTATCAGAGGCATCTCTGTGACTTAAGGCAGAAAGGACTAGAATCCAGTCCTGACCTGAAAGAGTACAAGGGAGAAAAGACCGATCCTCCAGCCCTTAAAAATATATTACAAAATAACGTTCAGGCTGGAGAGAGAGTCTGGAAGTTTTCAGAAGCCAGTAACAGCCAAAAAGGAAAAGCAAACAATCTCAGCCTAAAATCTCACGGATCGAAAAACTTGCCTTACACCCAAAAGGAAAAACTAAGGCAGAACTAAGGAAAGTGCTACTGAGACTGCAGAGAGGAGGAGAAAAACAAATGTATTACTTTATATTGTTGGAGATTCTCCCCCGCCCCTCTCAGACACCACATGGCAGGAAATCATACGGGCACGTTATTCAAACACAGACATGAATCACGAGGCTTAAGGAACAGGCATTTTCTATTATAGCAAACTCTTTGCTGTTAAGAAAAGCAAACAAAATTTGTACAGTGCCAGATAACAACACTTTCCTTAATGAGATCTACTTATCATGGTGTCTGAAAACAGTTATACAGCTAGAACCTAGGAAGTACTCAATAAATATTTTAGGAGAACTTAGGCTAAAATCTGTAACATCAGAAAACACTCTCAAAATATTAACCACTTTTGAAAAAGAGACCCCCATCATTCAGGCCCTGAGCGAGGATGAAAATAAGGTAAGGTCCCTCCTGCTCTTGGGCAAGGGAGCTGGACTTAGCAGGAGAGAACACACTCAGATCCCGACCAGCGACACGGTTCATGCCAGAACAGAGCAGCACACACGAACTTGGCGCTCTCTAGACAGCTCCGACTTATTGTAACCCTGAAGGCTTCCAAGGAGAGAGGAGAAAGTCTCACCTTTCCCCTGGCCAACACACAAGCCACTCCACCACCAGGGCTGCTGGTCTGTGCCAGAGAAGGAGGTAAAGCGTCAAGTTCGCTAGGAAGACTTTTCAGGGAAAAAGGATCAGGATAGCATGAGCACATCGTCCAGTGGGTGTGTACATACAGCTGAGGGAGGGAGATGAGGCCATCTGTACAGACTTCTGTGAAGATTTATGGATATGGAAACCCTGGGGACCAGTTTCACTATGCCCTAGCGGGTTGCTACCAAAGGGTTTGGTTCTCTCTTTGTACATGTGTACACACACGGAAGGCAAAAGGGGCATCAACACAGTCATGTCTTAAATTAGAAGCCAAGATATTGTTGCTTGAAATATCTCCATCTACACAGAGAAAGACTGCCAGCAAGCTGATTCTAACACAGAAACCCTGGGGGTGGTCCAGGTCGAACTGTGCATTGGAGGGGTGACTTCTGAGTAGACTAGGTCTTGCTTCTGAGAAGCCTCTGGGTGCACCCAAAGTGCCTTTCAGTGAGCACCTTCGTGTGTTAACCATCTGCCCCACACGGGGATGCTGAGAGCCCGGCCGGACCCTGGTGGGTAGCTATGCGTCGGTCCCAACTCAGAGACACCCGATGGACCACAAAATGAACCACTGCACAGGCCAGCACCATCTTTACAACAAACCCAAAAGACACTCAGGAAAGCAACCCAAAACATCTCACGAGCATAGTCGATTCCTCCTCACACTGACCCTACAGGTCTGAATATAATTGCCACTGGGATTTCTGAGGCTGTAAATTTGCAGAGGAGCATAAAGCCTGTTTTTTTCTCTTGAGGATCAGCAGTGACTTCGAACTGTCAACCTTGTGGTTAGCAGCCCAAAGTGTAACTTACAAACTTAATGGTAATTTTAGTGAAACAAATGAAATAAAAATAACCAGAGTCAACACAAAGGCATATGAAATCAGTGAGTCCAATACTGAAGCTTCTCACCCCCAATGCAGCCCTCCCTTTTGCGGGGATAGTGAGGAATCCGTTTCCCACACATGATCTGTGAGGAGCTCTTGGCATTGGTGCCTGGGAGAAAAGGCATTAGAGCATTCAGTAAACTGTAATATGGTGGTAGTTTTTGGTTTGGGAATGCCACATTTTATTTATTTATTTGGGGGGGGGCATCACTGCCCTCTGGTGGGAGTGGGAGGCCCGGCCTTGCTCCTGGAGAACTGCTGCTGGATTTGAACCGCCAAGCCAGTGGGCCGCAGTCCCGTACACAACCACTACACTACCAGGGCTCAGCCCCGGGAATGCCACATTTTAGTAGATCTTTATAAAATCTCTTCTATGAGTGTAGATCGGTACCATGAAATGGTCTGGAAACTGTGACTTCTAGTAATAAGCAAGCTAGGTACAGAATTTTGCCTTAGCAAGTTTAAAAAAACCTATTCCTCGCTATCTCATTTATAGTTTTTGAAACCTTGGAGAGACAGTAAGAAGCTTGCTTAAATGGCCCACCTCCTCTCGCCGCCCTGAGCAGATGCTGACTCGTACAGACCCTGCAGGACAGGGCAGACCTGCTCCCTAGGGACCCTAACTGTTTAACTGTCGATAGGAGTATAGCACTCCTTCTTTCTCTACAGAGCAAGTAGTGGTTTCAAACTGCCAACTTTATGGACAGCAGCCCAACTCCTAACCAGGGTTCCCTAAAAACCCAACTGTTGCTTACAAAATACCTTACAAAATCAATACCTGATTTGGCTTTGGATTTGTCAGCCATCTAGCTAGAGCTCATGCTTTTACTATTTAATTAGCAAACTATCCTTTTGGAATAGGCACAAATATTCACATACCACACATCTGGACTCTTTCTCTAATCATACAGGTTGTCCAGAAAATGATTCCAAGAGCCAACTTATTGAATAAATAAATCAAAGAGACAGCAAGTGTTCCTTGGCACTTCTAGAAGTTGTAAAAAGTCTCCTAAATGTTGTGGCCTAAGTTTTCGCATTCACTCCTAAGTGATTCAGCTTTTCAATAACCTAATAGGTCCATCGAGGGGAAAATACCCAATAGGGAAGGGAGGACTGGTGGCACGTGTGTGTGTGAAGCACTCAGTTGCTAACTGAACCCACCAGTGGTTCTGCAGGAGAAAGATGGAGTAACCTGCTTCTGTATTACAGTCTTGAAAGCCTGGGGTGGGGGGGAGCGGGGGGCGGGGGCAGGAGGAAGGGGCAGATTTACCCTGTCCTTCAGGGCCACTACAAGTTGGAAGCAATGACAACGGATTTTTAATCCAATGGCACAACCAACCCTTGAAGATGTCAAAGGCTTGAAGAGAAGAGCAACAAAATAACTTTTTAAAAGTATCTAGTTGAGATACTAGGTACTTTAAAAAGTTATTTTGTTGATCTTCAAGTTGGTTACATTGTGGCTATCACCTACAATGTTTACTGACTTCTGCAACTATGTGATTATTAAATCCTACTTTAAAACAGCTCACCACAAAGTTCAGAAAATATCTCATTTAAACAAGTGGCAGCACTGGCGACACAGTGGGTTCCAAGTTCCAACCACAAGGTCCAGCAGTTCAAACCCACCCACTACTGACCCTTCGGGGAAATGGGAAGCATTCTGCTCCAGTAAAGATTTACAGCCTCGACCACCCAAAGGGGCAGTTCTATCTATCCTGATTGTCATCTTAGAGAATTCCAAGTAACTGGTCCAAACTACATATCTCTTAAGGAGCCCTGGTGTAGTGGCTACAGCCGTACTGCGTTCTGAAAGATCAGCAGTTCAAAACCACCAGCTGCGACTTGGGAGATGGGGCTTTCTACTCCCATAAAAAGTTACAGTCTAGGAAACTCATGGGGTGCTTCTTCTGTCTTACAGGGCCACTTGGGTCGGCATCAACTTACTGGCATTGAGTTTTGAGGGGACAACGGGGTGGAGCATAGGCTGCTAATTGAGGAGAAACAGGAGGCCGTTTGTTCCCATAAAGATTTACAATCGGGCTGAGCCCGGTGGCGTAGCAGTTGTGTGCGGGACTGTGGCCCACTGGGCTAGTGGTTCAAATCCAGCAGCAGCTCTCCAGGAGCAAGGCTGGGCCACCTACTCCCACCAGAGGACAGTGATGCCCCCCTCCAAAAAAACCAAAAACAATAAAAAAGATTTACAGCCTTGGAAACGCTGAAGAACAGTTCTACTCTACCTTTACGATTACTGTGCATCAGAATCAACTTGCTGGCAGTGCGTTTGTATAGCTATTAGAGTATCAAAGAAAGTTAAAAATGGCAAAGTGACTCCCCACTTTAGATAACAAACTACTTCATTCTTTGAGAAAGTATACACAATTCTTGATGGACTAAACCAGGCTCGTGGAGTTGAAAGAAACTGTTGTACGTGTGCACCAGGAGCACACAATGAATTTTTTTGTTAAACTCTGGCCAAAATGTATTTCAGAGTTGTTTTCTGCCCTATTCATGATAGAATAACATTATTATACAAGATATTAAGTTCTCACTTCCCCTTGAATGCTTGGCCCATTTATTAAATGGTAAGGTATTTTGCTGACAAAGCAGAAAAAATGCTCATGGAGAATGTGGAACATTTTCTATAATCAATAACTCAAAAGTAATTACAGGGGTTCAGAAATAATGAAGGGGTTGTGAAAACAGCATAAAGCAGGTCATAAAGAGACAGTCATCAATAAGTTAGCACAATATTTGTCCTGAGAAATCAGAAAGCTCACCCCAGTGTTGTTGGTCTTTAAGACCCTGGGAATATCAGATAAGTGAAACAACATATGCAGGTCAGGTTTTTTTTTTTCCTTTAGCTTAAAAACAAACAAACAAAACACTAAAAACTAAACCACAGAATAAGGATTTTTTTAAAAATCACCAAATCAATTACCTAATATTTGGGGAGCCAGCTCTCACAAATCCCACAAACTGACCATTAAGGCAATGTGACCCATGGAAACAAGTATTCTGTAGTGTCATGGAGAGGTCTGCAGAGAAAGGGGCCAGTGCAGTAAAGGACATGACATGGAAAAGCAAAGCAGAGAGAATCCTGAGCGAAGAGAAAGTGAAAAGTGACTGCCAGCGAGATGGCCAGGCATGATGC
>PVJH01026485.1:0-29997 GCA_004026705.1 Nesogale talazaci
TTCTTAATACCATTTTATGCCTCCACCTTTAATTCCCATCTTCTAAATTAGGCTGCCTTACTGTTGTAGGAATCCCTGTAGGCCAAGCTCCCTCCCTGCCTGACACCAGGAGAAAGTGGCTGTGTGATTCTGAAATTCCAAAAAAAATAAATAAAACCAAGGCGCGACCCTTTGGTGCCCCTTCTCAAGACAGTCTTACCTTTCATATCTTAAACTGCGTGTGGAACAAGGTAAATGATAAGAGACATTTATCAAAAAAAACTAGTTTGTTTGTTTTTTTACTTTTAGACAAGGAGACTTTAAAAATTGGGAAAAGCCATGTTTAAATTCCTTTTTCCCCAGGAAGTATATATATATATATATATATATATATAGAAGTATATATATACACACACATCTATATATACACACACACACCACACATGTACATATATATGTACACTAAACCCTCTGCCGAGTAAAAAAACAATTGCTCATGTGAAAATTCCTAGAATAGTTCATATTTGCTAAGTCTAACATAATACAAAGTCTTCCCAAGCCCAGCAATAAGCCATTTCTGGAATTTTCGGTGTAATGTGTGGGTAACCAGCACAATTCTAATAGGGTTAGACAATTGGTATTCAAGAGGAGTATGGATCTTACTACCCAAAAACATGTTATAGATTTTGGACCAAAGGATGGTTCATCAGTAAAGGGTTTCCAAAAGGTACAGGCATCATAGGAATAATTAAATAACTTGCTTTTACTTGGTGTCACTAAAGGAAGAGAATAAGGGGAGCTGGGCACAATTTCTGATCAAGAGCATTCGGAAGGGGACGCTCAGTCACCAGGATTCAGAAGCACACTGTAAAGTAAAAGTAAAAGCAGTATCACCCGAACGCCTTTCACAAACCTCTGCCATTAAACCACGCATTTGTGCGTGGAAGGTGTTTTTTACTTGCAAGCCTGTCCTTTTACAACAATTCGCTCTCATTTTGCATCCAATGCCGGCCACCTCCAAACACATCATTTTCAAATTCCATCCTTAGCCCGCCGCTCACTGCCCTGCACCCCTCCCGGTGAAGCATTTCATGCATCCTCACGGGGCCCCCAAAAGGGGGGAGAAGGGCGTAGAGGAGCCCCCCACTCTCCGGACCGTTTGTTCTGCGAGGGTGTCAGGCCAGCCCTTGCGTCGGAGTGAGCTGCAACCAGCCGCCCGCTATGGGATCTGAGCTTGGAATTTCTCTACAGGGCTCGTTTCAGTTCGAGAGTCTTTGAAGAGAGCTGGAGGCGGAGGGAGGGGGTGTCAAGAAACAGATGGGTAATAATCACGTGTCAAAGATAAATGACAATTTCTAAAGAATTTGATCGGGTGTGGGCTTTTTTTATTTTTCTTTGACAGAAGGTGGAGAAAGCAAGACAATAGGCCAGCCCCCAGTGCCTGCGCCGCATCCTAAAGCAGCCCCCCCACCCCCCCGCCCGTTTGCAACCCCGCCCCAGGTAGGCTGTGGGCCGGGTTCCGAGCCAGCGGACCGCGAGCCCAGCCTCGCCCACCCGGGGGGCGGGAGGGGGGAGGGTTGCTCCCGGATGGCAGGAGAGGGGGGAGAGACCGGAGATAAAGGCGAGGGAAGATGGAAGCTGAGAGGAACAGGAGGGCAGCAGCACCTCTTGGCGAACACGCGTCTGTTTCCCCTCCCGAGGGGTCCCGTCGCACGAAGATCCGACACCCGCCCCCCCTTCCCCAGGGCCGGGTCACGTGCGGGCTCCCCACCCTCCAGACGCCGCGGGCTGCCCAACGCCCTGCACCTGCCCGGGGGCTGCGCGCGCCGCGGGCCGGCTCCCCCCGGGCCCGAGGGGGACGCGCCGCGCCCCGCCCCGCCCCGCCCCGGCCCGGTCCGGCCCAGGCCCGGCAGCCCAGCGAGGCTTCCCGAAGGAGAAGCGACCGGGCTGGGTGCGCGGCTCCGAACCGGGACGCAGAAGCAAGCCCCACCTGGCCGGCTTCATTCTCCCTGGGAATCGCTCCCGCCGTCCCCGGGCGGAGGCCGGCGCCCAAGACACCCCCCACCCCCATCCCAAACACACACACACACACACACACACACATGCACGCACACGCACACACATGCACGCACACACAATGTGGCACCGGCGCCCGCAGCCTTACGGCTTAGCAGCCCCCGCCGCGGGCCAGGGCGAGCCCCGCAGGCGCCCCGCCGCACGGACCGACGCTCGCTCCCCGCCCCAGCGGAAGGCGCCGCAGGGTCCCGAAAGGTCATTAAAAATCCATCCCCCCCCACCCCCCCCACCCCCAGACCGGCCCGGGGTCCTTCCCGGAGACGCGCTTACCTACGGCGCAACGCCGGCTCCGGCTCGGGCTCGGGCTCCGGCTCAGCTGCGGCTCGGGCCGGCCCCGGGAGGTGGGGGCGGGGCGGGGGCGGGGGGGGGGGCGTTGTTGTTGTGCTGTTTATCCGCCCGAGGAACCCGCCCCGCTAATCCGCGGGGAGCTGCCTCCTCTCCATCCCGCGCAAGGCGCCCTCGCCAGACGCCGCCCCCGGGCCCCGGCGGGAAGCGGCGACCCCGCAGGCTGCGGCTGGGCCACAAAGGCTCTGGCCCCCGCGCCGCCCGCACGGCCCGGTCCCCGGGATGAAACGCGTGCCCCGCACGCCGCCGGGAGGGAGGGAGGGAGCGAGGGAGCGAGCGCGCCCGGCGCCGCGTGCGCTGACAAAAGGACGCCTCCCGCCGCCCGCAGAGCCCCCTCTAGCGGGCCAACGCCGCCGCCGCCGCCGCCGCCGGGCCGGACGCGCTGCTGCAGTGCCGGCCGCCCGCCCCGCAGTGCCCGCGCTGCCGCAGTCCGGGCCCGGCGTCACGCCCCGGCGCCCTGCCCGCTCGGGCGCTGCCGACTGTCCAGAGCAGCGCAGAGCTCCGCGGCGTGTTTCGCTTCTAGGCAGACAGCCTGCCCGCCCCCCGGGAGCTCCCTTGGGGAATGTAGCCTCCTAGGGATGAAAGGAGGAGAAAATTAAGGCTTTTCCTGGGAATCTTTGTGGCTGTGGTTGTTGTTTGCGTTTGGGGGGGGGGGTTAGTCGGGGAAAGGCAGCTTCGCCTTGAAGATCGTTGTGTCAGTGATTCCAACAACCATTGTTTGTTTAGGTTCGAATCCAGAATCCTTCTTATCCTAAGCCCCACGCAGGAGATCCAGGAGCGGTCCAGCTGCCTCGCATGCATTCTCCTCTCCCGTCGTCTGCCCACCTCCCCGAGTTCCCCACTCCAGAAGAATAAAGGGTGTGTCTCCTGGAAGAGCTACACGGGGGAAACCGGGAGCCTTCCTTGCAGTCCCAGACCTCCTGTTCACTGTGTGACCTTGATGGACTAACACAACTTCTCTGGGCCTCCTGGTCTTCATCCACGCAATAGTGCCCCTTCTGTTGCTACTATTTTCTGCCAGTGTGTCTTACCCAGAGGCGCTCAGAGAGTAGGGATGTCAAGGGGTAGCTTGAGGCTTTCCATTTAGCCTCTTCACCAGGTCCGCCTGGCCCTGACAAATGGTTAAGGGTGTGGTGACTTGCCCAAAGGCTGACAGTTCAAGTTCACCGAGGGAGCCCTCAGAAATAAGGCCTGAAGATCTGCTTCTGAGACGACCGCCGTTGGCATCTCTGTTGAGCACGGTCCCGCTGTGACACGTGGGGTCTCCAGGAGTCAGAACTGTTCCCGCAACAACAGACTCATCTCCGCCAGCTCCCCAACCTCCCCGAAATCAGTGTTCACTCGGAATACTTCAAAAACGTGCGGCCTCGCCCTGGCCACTCATCTACAACTTGTGGACTCTATTTCCCTCTGCATCAACTCCCTCTTACCATCAAAGCCACACAGCGCATGAGGGGCGGAGCCAAGGCTCAAACGGGAGCAGGTTGGCTCCAGAACTTTACACTTTTCCCTCACTATTACACAGCCTCTCAGAGACCAGAAAACCGACTTTGCGGGCAGAGCTATTGTCAGGTCCTCATTTGGCTGCGTGGTGCATCTTCTGCCCCTGCCGCCTAGTCCTCTAGCTAGCCCAAGATCTAAAAAGAATCCTAAATGCCTCCAGCTTCTCCCAGACACATGTTCAGAACAGCGAGCGCTGAGAAAGGAGCCTAATGCCATCCTGGGACTTTGGGAAGTATTGTTCCCACGCTAGACAGGAAGCAAGACTTCTTTATATGAATGACCACATCCATGAACCGAAAAACCCTCCGCTGCCATCGAGTCGACTTTGACTCATAACTGAAGTCCCCGAGGATCTCTCTGTGGTAGTTACATAATCTGTTGTCAGTTTGAGATGGAAGAGTGAAGGGGGCGGAGTTTAGTCCATCCATCAGGTCACAGCTTGACATGAAGGAGGGAAAATAGCACACAGGAGACAGAACACTCACACGCTCCCTGAGAGACATTCCTGTTGAAAGGACACATGGAGCTACCCTACAGTCCTGGAGCTGAAGGACCCACGTGAAGACGCCTGTCAGCACTGAGAGGCTTCCACCACCGCTGGATCCACAAGACTTCCTAACCATTGGCCTGTGATCTTCCTGCATTCGGCATCACTGCATGGCGGTGTGAGTCTGAAGAGGAATTTATAAACTGGTACTGGACATATGGGCTAATATCAGACTTACGGACTTGATCTGAACTGGGCTGGGATGTTTTTTATTACTCTAAAACTCTTCTTATACACGAGTGTCAATGAATTTGTTTCTCTCCCCAGACTAATACAATCTCTCACCCTGAAGTCCACCTTATTTTAAATTCAGCCAAAGGAGACATAATTACCATTGGCTTATTCACCAACCATCACTGAGGAACCACCAGAATTCACAGTCCCTTCTGCAGAAAGTTCCAGATGGTGGGCCCTTCGCAAGAGAAAGCAAGCCACGAGAAACTCTAGGATGGACCCTGGAAACTCACATTTTGACCCAGAGCCACACCGAGCCAAATGGGGAGTTTAAAAGTAGGTTTCCTGGCTGGTGTGCAATAAAGTGATTTCTATCTTCAAGTCTTCTGGGGAAAAATGCTTCTGGCCAGCGATGACTTGTGAGGAGAACAAAGGGCAGTCAGCAGGCATCTGTAGAGTCTATGCGAGACACCTAGCTTCTAAGACGTCCCCATCTCCTGGTATCCATGTCCTCCAGTAAGTCCCTCCACTTAGGTCCTGGAGGGCCTGTGACTTTTTGCAAGATCAGCAACTTCCTCATCACCAATACCTTTTTTTCAACAACACAAATGGTGACTATCCACATGGACTTCTACAGATGGGATACACAGACATCAAACTGACCACATCCTTGGGAAGAGACGGTGGAGAAGTTCAATGTCAGCAGCAAAAACGAGGCCCAGGGCCGACTGTGGAGCAGACTATCAACTGCTAATCTACAAGTTCAGGTTGAAGCTGAAGAAACTTAAAACAAGTCCATGGAAGCCAAAGTACCATGTGGGTATCCCAGCTGAATTTTGAAAACCTCTCAAGGACAGATGCGACGCATTGAAGACTGGTAACAGAAGATCGGTGCGCTGTGGGCTGACATCAAGGACATCACACACGAAAAAAGTAAAAGTCATTTAATAGAATATATCAAAGTGGATGTCAGAAGAGACTGAAACTTGTTCTCAGCATAGAGTAACTAAGGTAAATGGAAGAAATGATGAAGTCAAAGAGCTGAGCAGAAATGTTCAAAGTATAGATCAAGAAGACCAACAGTTAGAAGGGAAAGAGAAAGAGCACACTCAGCAGATCTTTAACTGACCAGACTAACGAAAAAAGTCAAGCCTTGAGTTATAATATTGAAGGATTCAATGGGCAGAGTACTGGCTGGTGTAAGGAGCATCAAAAGAAGATAGAAAGAATACACGGTCACCACAGCAAATTAGGTGTAGTCGACCTTCAACTATTTCAAGAGTTAGCAGGTGATCAAAACGAAAGGTACTGAAGAAAGAAGTCCAAACTGCCCAGAAGACTCTGACCAAAAACAAGGCTCCAGAAATTGATGGGCTACCAACTGACATGTTCCACCGAGGTGATGAAGCACTGGAAGCACTCAACTCATCTGTGCCAAGAAATTTGAAAGACAGCTACTTGACAACTGACTGAAAGTGATCCGTATCTATACTCATTCCAGAGAAAGGGGACCCAATAGAATGTACAAAATGTAAAACAGTATCATCAATATCGTATGTAAGTAAAATTTGGCTGAAATGATCCAACAATGGTTGCAGCAGTGCATTGACAGAGTTAACAGAGGTTCCGACGAAATTCAGAAGAAGACATGGAACAACAGATATGACTGCTTAGATCCGATGGATCTTGACTGGAAGCAAAGAACAAAAAGAATATGTTTGTGTTTGATTGCCTATGCTCATAGTTCTCAACCTTCCTTTAATACAGTTCCTCATGCTGTGCTGCCCACTCTCCCCATAAAATTATTTTCTTTTTTTTTTTCTTTTGTTTTTTTGGGCATCACTGCCCTCTGGTGGTGGGAGTAGGAGGCCCAGCCTTTGCTCCTGGGAGCTGGAATTGAACCTCCATCCCAGTGGGCCGCAGTCCCGCGCACAACCACTACGCCACCAGGGCTCAGCCCTATTTTCTTTTTTTGTTGTGTTTGTTTGTTTGTTTGTTTGTGGGAGGGCATCACTGCCCCTTGGTGGGAGTGGGAGGCCCAGCCTTGCTCCTGGAGAGCTGCTGCTGGATTTGAACAGCCAAGTCAGTTGACTGCAGTCCTGCACTCAACCACTGCGCCACCGGGGCTCAGCCCCACAAAATTATTTTCATTGCTACTTCCTAGCAGTAATTTTGCTACCATTATGAATCAGGCAACGCCTGTGAGAGGGTTGAGAGCCGCTAGCCTATACAAAGGCATTGAACTGTGTGGACCTGACAAGCTCTGGGTAGCTTTGAAGAGAACGGGAATTCCAGAACACTCCATTGTGCTCCCAGAGAACCTGTGCATGGATCCAGAGGCAGTCATCTGAACACAACAAGGGCATGTTGCAGGGTCTAATATCAAGAAAGGTGTGCATCGGGGATGTATCCCTTTACCATACTTAGTCCATCTGTGTGCTGAGCTTCTATGAAGAAGAATGCAGTATCAGGACTGAACGAAGGCTTATTAGCAACCTGAGATAGAGGAAACACCCTTGCATGGTGAAAGTGAGGAAGACTTGAAGTCTGAGCTTCATCACCTCAGTGAAACATTTCAATAGGCATTCCATCGATTGAAAAGCAAGGATTGGCAACCTTTTGTATGGATTACGACTCAATGTAGAAAACAAAAAAAACCTTATAACTGGACAGGTAGGTAGCATCGTGATAAATGGAGACAAGATTGAAGTTGTCAAGGATTTCATCTTTCTTGGATCCACGATCAATGTTCCTGGAAGCGGTAGTCAAGACCCTTTGCACAGGGAAAATCTGCTGCGGGACTCTTTAAAGTGTTGAAAAGCAGGATGTGATATTGAGGACGAAGGCGGGCTTGATCCAAGCTATGGCATTTTCAATTGCATCACATACATGTGAAAGTTGGGATACTGGATACAGAAGACAAAAGGAGAATCGATGTCGTTGAAGTACGGTGTTGACTATTGAAAGTGCCACAAGCTGCCAGAACAACATTTTGGACAAAGTACAGCCAGAATGCTCCTTAGAGACGAGGATGGTGAGATTGTGGACATGTTATCGGGAGAGACCAATCCCTAGAGAAGGAGCGCATACCTGGCCTAGATTATGAGCAGAAAAGTGGACAAGCCTTGACAAAACAGATTGGCATAGTGACTACAATAGTGAACTCAAACATACGGAAACGTGTGAGGATCGTGTAGGACCATGCAATGTTTCTATGACATAGTTGTTCCGAGCTGGAACCCACTGGATGGCTAAGATTGTAGCCTAACAAAAAACAAGCAGAACTCCACGCCTTCTCCTAACCATTTGGAATACACAGGAAGTTTCCAGAACAGAGACTCTTCAGTGTTGATGACTTGCCCCGTAGGGCTTTGTTATTTTGGAACTACTATTCCTGGTTGTCATCAGAGCTTGCAGAGCCCGTCTTGAAACTCAAGACTGACACCTTGAATTTCAGAATGGGGAATCTGGTTCCTGGGCCGAGGGGATCTTCAATGCCTTTCGCCCTTTGGGCAGAGTCGGGCTGGCGGAAGGCTCTCGCCCTGATTCCTAGAGTCCCCACAGGGCGTGTGCAACTCACAGGAGTTCAGGCCTCGGCTCTTCATCTAGGACCCAATCCCAAGGAGAGCCACATTCAAAGAATCAAATGCCACCGGTGATGTTTAGAATTACCTCTATCTCTGAAGGGCTGGCAAACGAGGGATCCGGGGAAATTGAGGGAGATTCAGACAATTCACGGAGCAACAGAACTGAGAATGGAATTTTCCCCTAAACTTTTTGAAGCCCACCTCCCTGCCCAGCCCCCAACACTAACACAGCCCACCTTGTATATCACTGTCTTTATTCAACCTAGGCCTATACCAATGGGTGTTAAATAATGGGCATTACCCTGGAAACTTCTAACCCACGTCTCACTTTTCAGTGTTTTTCGTCTATGGATAATAGAGATCTTTTTGTTTGTTTTGTTCTTTTGGGCATCACTGCTCTCTGGTGGTGAGAGTAGGAGGCCCAGCCCCACTGCTGGAATTGAACCTCCATCCCAGTGGGCCGCAGTCCCGCGCACAACCACTACGCCACCGGGGCTCAGCCCGATAATAGACAGCTTTACAACAACAAAGCTCCAAACTCACTGCTAATGGAGTCGATGCTGATTAGTAGTGGCCCCCGATATATTTATGGGAGTAGAAAGCCCAGTCTTTCTCCCAAGGAGCTGTTGGTGGTTTTGAACTGCCTACCAGGTGGATCACAGCCGAGTGCTTCACCACTAGACTACCAGGGCTCCCCACCCCCTAAGGAAGGTGGGCCTCTCCTCAATCCTGTCATTGCTCACGGGTGCCCCTCACCCCACATTCCCTCCCCACGATGAAGGCAGCAAACGATCCAGAGCCCAGCAGACAAAAATCCCCCTTCAAGGTGAGCAAGGGAAAGGCTGTGACCTTTTAGAATATGAATGTGCCGCGTCCCTAGCAGACACACAGGAGGAGAGTGCAGGTATCGACATGCGGCACTGGGAGTTTAAACCAACTGCTCTCTCGTTCATCAAAATGCTCGTTGTGTGGTCTTGCAGAGGATCTTTTCATCTGCTGCTCTTGCTCCCTCCACCTGTAAAGCAGGGAGACAGCCTGTATTACGTCTTCAGTACCTGTGAGCTCGTGCTACAGGAACGGGGACAGGCTGGGGAGCCTAACTTACACAGGGGAGCACCATGGCTTCAGATGGGGGGTCAGCAAGCCTTGAAAATCTTGACTCTTACCCATATGTACACTTCCACACACTCCTCACGCTGGCTTCAGCTTCTATTCCTACTAAAGGTTCATTTCCATAGGAAGATTTATAACCCCTTCACTCTCCAAGTTAGCAGGACAGATGGGCTAAGAGATATGAGGTGTGGGCCCCAGGAAGGATGAGGATGGAAACCCCAAGGGATGGTCATGGGGTGAGGGCAGAGGGTCCTGAAGTCCATTTCTTCAAATCGTGACATGAAGGATGCAACAGAATTGACAAATACTGTGACAGGCAAGGCTGTTTAAAGAAGTGTGAAATTCTGAACCAGCCGCAAAAACAATGAAACAAAGAGGCACCATGACTTTCTAGACGGGCTTTATTTGTCTCGGCGAGATAGCTGCAGACCTCGGCTTTTCACATTTGAGGGAAGCTGAAACAGAGCAGAAAGTTCCTGGTAAATGACCAACAAGAACAAAGCACTCACAAAAGACGTACAATTAATAACACAAAAATGAGAACATCGAAGCTTGCCACTAATCAAAGATGCTTCTATTTCAAATACCATTTTTACTCCTTAATATTCGGTCATATTAAGTGGAATATTAAACACAGTGAGAATGAGATCAAATCGACATTGTCACACAGTCTGTGGCTTTATCAATTGGCACCATAGATCGAGTCATGGCCTGGACCTACCTGTGACTCAGCACTCCAGCTTCTGGGAATTTAGCCTGGCGGGGGGGGCGGGGGGAGAAACAAACCACTGAGAGAGCTAAATAGGTCAGATTAGTTACATGCTTAGGAAAACAACTTAAATTCCCAACAATTAGACAATGCTCCCACTGGAGCATTTAACACTTTTAACACTTTAACCTTTAACACTTGCTATAAAAAGGATGTTGTAAATGCTACACATGCCCATGGAAGAAGAAGAAAAGGCGAGACACAGAGTGTGTGATGCTTTCTTTTTTTTTTTGGGGGGGGGGGATCACTGCTCTCCGGTGGTGGGAGTGGGAGGCCCAGCCCCACTGCTGGAATTGAACCTCCGTCCCAGTGGGCCGCAGTCCCGTGCACAACCACTACGCCACCGGGGCTCAGCCTGATGCTTTCATTTCTTAACTCAGTTGTAAAGAAACGAGCATTGGAAGCATTTCAATGTGTCCCCATGGTGGTTCTCCTTTGATAACAAATTCATTTTGTGCCTTCCCAACTTTCTGAAACCTCAACTTGAAGGGGGAAGTATATCCATTCAGGACTTTAAAACTACCATGCCAGGCTGAGCCCCGGTGGCGTAGTGGTTGTGCGCGGGACTGCGGCCCGCTGGGATGAAGGTTCCATTCAAGCTCCACGGAGCAAAGGCTGGGCCTCCTACTCCCACCACCTGAGGGCAGTGATGCTCCCCCCCAAAAAAAAAAAAAAAACTACCATGCCACCCTCCTGGGTCTGGACACAGGGTTGGGGGGGTGGGGGGAGGGGAGTGGGAAGAGTTACCCATAAGAGAAACCCAAAAGAGGCACCATGATGTTCAAGAAAAGGGCTGGTCCCTGCTCAGGAAGGAGCACCTCAGAGAAGGTCCCCAGGCATGTGGGTCTGAGAAGCCTCAGGGCTCAAGCTGGTGATGGGGGAAACCAGCGGCACTGGAAGAGGCCCGGGACACACATAAAAACATCCCAGTTGGTCTGATATGGAAGAACCCACAGTCGGGCCATGGAAATCCATAGTGAACAGCCAGCTCTATTCAGGGCGGTCAGAGGCAGCGTCTTTAGAACGTGTTCGCTGCTGCACCAGGGGCTGGGAGAGGATGGGGGTGTCCTTCAGAGGCACCAAGCTCCAGCTGGGGACCTGAATCTTGAGCTGAGTGAGTTTAAATCCCAAATGTGATTCAGTGTTGACGGAAAGGAATCTGGCCTTAAATGGGCAACATGGCATTTCCCTCCTGTGCATCAGATGGCAAAGAACGGTTCCAAGGACAGGTGACCGACTGAGACCAGCGATGTCTCAAGCAAACACAAGGTGGCTGGAGATCATCAGAGAGCGGCTGCAGCAGTGCGTGGACAAGGAGCTGCCAGGAGTCAAGCCGCGGGGGGTGGGGGGAGGTTCCGAAGCTGTGTGCAGCACCAGGGACAGCAGACGGATCTTGGCTGCAAGCAGCGAACACCAGAAAGATATTTATTTGCGTTTTGTGGACTATGCAAAAGCCCTCGACTGTGTGGCTCAGAACACACTGTGGGTAGCATGGAAAAGAAAGGACATTCCGGAACAGTTTGCTCTGCTTGTGGTGAACCTGTACAGGGACTAAGAGGCAGTCATTCGAACAGAACGAGGGAACGCCGTGAAGTCAGAGAAGGTGTGTGCCCAGAGAAGGTGTGTGCCCATGTTGTATCGTTCCACCATTACTTGTTGAACCTGAGAACCTGAGGTCGTGCAGAAAACCTCCGCTTCGGGATGGAAGGGAGGCTGGTTCACTGCCTTCGGCGTGCCGAGGGCACAGCCTTGCAGCGGAAAGTGAGGAGGACTCGGAGAACCGGCTGGCGAAGATGAATGACTGCAGCCTTCCAGGAGTACAATTCAATGTAAGAAAAACCAAACTCCTCACGCCTGGACCCGTGAGCGTGAAAACCGTGACAAGCATCGAAAGGATCTCATCTTGCTTGGCTCCTCAACCAAGGTTCAGGGCAGCGGCAGTCAAGAGGCTCGCTGCCTTCTTGCACTGGGCACATCGGTGGCACAAGACTGCTCGAGCAGGCCTGTCCGTTGGAGGACTAAAGTGCGTGTGGCCTGTGTGCACCAGGGCCTTTGCAATCCCCTCCTCTGCGTGTGAGAGCCGGACAATGAAAAGGGGAGGCTGGCGAGGAACTGATGCATTTGAACTGTCGTGTGGAAAGGACCCTGGAGTGGCAGAAGAGCAAACAAATCTGCCCTGAGGACAGCCAGAGTGCCCCTTGGAAGAGGGGATGAGCAGACTTCGTCTCCCGTACTTTGGAGATGCTGTCGGGAGGGGCCGGCCCTAGGAAAAGGACCCCATGCTTGGCAGAGCAGACGGGCAGTGAGAAAGAGGAAGGCAGAGGGGACGGCAATGGGCTCAAGCACAAGGCCAAGGGCGAGGATGTACAGGGCCGGCAGCCGTGAACCAGAACTGATCTAGACCAACAACGAGCATCGGAAGGGTCTTTCTGGGCATCTCAAGTGCAAGTGGGGTTTAGAAAGTGCTGACTTCACGTCTAAGCTGCGCCCATAACATCACTGCGGAGTCTCTGTCAAGATCCAATGGTACATCCCACACTATGCCACCACCACCACAGCCCCCCCCCCCCGCCCCCATCTCTGGTCTGGAAGGCGAGCTATATAGAGGCTTCTGGCAAATTAACGCTCCTTACAATGAATAGGGCTTTGGTCACCACGCAAGATAGAGTCCATCTTTCACCTTGAGGCCCTGACCCACCTGGCCCAAACCATGTTCTCTGGGCCACGCTCGCCCCAGTCCCTGCCCCCCTCCAGATGGTCGGTGGCTCAGCTCTGTCTTCCTCTGCAGGAATCTAAAGGGCATAGTCAAAGACAGCCAAGCCTTCCACAAGAGGGTGATCCAAAGAGAGCCAGTCACGTTGACAACTCCTCCTCTTCACACGGAGAAACCTATCTTTAACCTGCCTCCCAGTCAGTTTTGTCCCCGACCTGCTCTGGATCATACAGGAATGAGAATCAGAGGTAAAGCTTGGGACGGGAGCACCCTCGGTTCCCCAGGGGCTGGCTGCTGTGTTGTTAGCAGTCGGTGCTTCCCTGCTGACACCGAAGAGAGGTCATCCGGGAAGTCCTGTCTTGGCTTCTAGTGGTGGAGTGGTTGTGTGCAGGACTGCGGCCCACAGGGTTGATGGTTCAAATCCAGCAGCAACTCTCCAGGAGCAAGGCTGGGCTTCCTACTCCCACCACCCCCCACAAAAAAAAGGAAGTCCTATCTCTCCAACAGAGAAATCCTTCCACTCAACCCTTGCCAGTCTCTGCTGTACAACCCTGAGGCCTGGGAGATGAACCCTTTTATGACACCCCCTACGAAGGCCCCCTCCAGAAGTCCATTTGAATGGATGAGCACCAACTTTAATAAATTCAATGTTTAAATTTGATGGACTCAAATCATTTAACTCTGAGGCCCATGAAAGGCTTTCTCGAGTTATGCTTAGCTTGCTGACGGGGCCAGGTAGCATGCACTGAGCGGCGCTGGCCTAAACCCACCGCATCCCACCCTCATGCACCCACAGAACGACTCCTGCAATCAATGACCAATCTGTGTCCTCCAGAAGCAATCAAAGTTTCAACAAAAGGAACTTCCGTCTCAATCGGCCTCCCCTGTAACACAATCAGACTCCACCCAAGTGTTTCCCGGGCATATCTGGATCGATCTCACCACCTGCAGTCGGTGCAGCCTGAGAGCCCTCCCCTGGAGACAGCATCAGTCCAAAGTCAGACCCATCCTCTCCCATGCACCCTGGGCACCTTGTCTTTCCAATGTCTGACAGACCCTCCAGCTCTCAACCCTCAACGTTCATAAAACACACTCAACTCCCACACTCACTGGAAGGTGGACCTCCCTGTAAGCCAAATGCCTCGAACCAAGGGCTCTCGTGTCATCTTTCATTCTGAGGTGAAAGAAATAGACTCAGGTGATTATATATATATATACTGAAAAACCAGACAGCACCCACCCATCAAAACAAAATCAATGCAGTTAGGTTAAATGGTAACACCTAATTGCTTGATCTTCCTTTTTGACCCATTTTAAAGTTGTTTCAAGTTTTTAAGAGTCCCTGCTTGTTTCAAATGGAGATTTTTGTCTATGTTTTATCTACGCATTGCTATCGGGTATTATTGGTATGCCTGTGTTTTTATATTATCTGCTTATGTTTGTTTTTTTTTTGTTTTTTGGCATCACTGCACTCTGGTGGTGGGAGTAGGAGGCCCAGCCTTTGCTCCTGTGGAGCTGCAGCTGGAATTGAACCTCTATCCCAGTGGGCCGCAGTCCCGAGCACAACCACTACGCCACCGGGGCTCAGCCCCTTATCTACCTATGAAACCCAGGCTTCATAGCTCTACAGAGATGGTGACTGGAGGGGAGGGAGCCTGGCAGGGGGGAAGGCGGGAGATGAAGAGTCATCAACGATGAGGATGAAAAGTAGATGTTCTGAAATGGATTGTGGTCATGATCTCCCCCGACTCTTCTTAATTTTATGGAACAGTGAAATAGGAAGTATATGCCAATAAAACTATTTTTTTTTTTTAATGAAAAATCCATTTTAAAAAAACTTTGCCGGGCTGAGCCCCGGTGGCGTAGTGGTTGTGCGCGGGACTGCGGCCCACTGGGACGGAGGTTCAATTCCAGCAGTGGGGCTGGGCCTTCTACTCCCACCACCAGAGAGCAGTGATGCCCCCCCCCAAAAAAAAAAAAACTTTGCTGGCTAAACTCACCAGACTATGGCACAAATAGCCTAGACTGACAGCACTGCTGCCCGGGAGAAACTCTGAGGCAGACGCTTCTGGGCTTTTCCAGGATTCTAATTCAACCCTCCCCTTCACGGCCATTTGTCAGAGTCCAGTCGCTCAGGCCCATGAAGGACTGCGGCACAAAAGACAGGAGCATAGCCCATGGCCTGTGCCTTCTCCCCGGTGGCCTGAGCTTGAGTTCACTGCCATGGGCATTCTGTCCATCCTTCCCACTGAACACTCCCCATCCTGTTTGTGCCGACTTTGCCAAACAGCATGTCCCGTGCTCACCATTGGGCTTCCCTGAACCGACTCAAAGCACATGTGTGAGAATCTCCATGACTCCCGGACCATCTCATGTCAGAGCATAAGACGCTGTTAGGAGAACTCTCCCTCCATGCTCCTAGAGGACTTCACACCCAGGTCCCCTACAAAGAGGGAGGGAGGGAGGGAGCTGGGTCTATAGCCACCCAGGTTGCCTTCCCAGAACCCCTTTTCAGGAACCCTTAGAGGACACGGTGACAGCATAGTCAGGATCCTATAAAAGATACTTGGGTTCAGCCACCGGTCCCTCCTTTTCGAAGCCTGACTCTGGTACCCTGGACATCCCCCTCCAAAACGCGGAACTGGGTCTCGTCCCCAGGAACACGGCCTTGACAATATCACAAGCAACGTTCATCCAGCAGAATCTGCGGTGTGAAATGCCCGAGCTGCAGCCAGGAGTGGCAAAGGGATAGACAATAATAGGGCAGCAAGCACCTTGTCCTCCAGCAATGCCCATTCCCAATAGTGCAAAAGTCTACACCTTCTAAAACCCCGCCTCTCGGGGACCTTGGAATCAGCCCCTATCCCTATCGAGGTCAGATGATAAGGGCACCACAAGGCTCGGCCCACCTGCCTGCTGATTCCATCACCGAGCAGACCGACTCTGGCCCCAGCAGTGATTCTCTGTCCCTGCCATCAGCAGATGCTTAGAATTTCGCCCCGACACATCCCTCTACTCCCCCAAATGCCCACCCCAGCCAGCACTGGGATCCCACTGCCAGCTCCTCTCCAGAGCAGGAAGACAAGATGCTGTTGCTTCAAGTTGAAGAGAGAATTGCCTCCCAAGCCCTCAGGCCCTCCTCCTGCCGTGTATTTCAGTCCTGACAGCCGGGCACCGTCCCTGGCCTCCCCAGGAGGTCTCTGGCTGCAGAGTCAGCCTGGTGGGTAAGTGGGACTGGCCCAGGGGAGGGGCCTTTCCTCTAATAAAGGCTGCGCCTGAGCCGAGCTTCTCTCCGACTCTTTATCTGAGATGCCAGCCCAGCTCCCAATGGGAAAATGCAAGCTTTGTAAAATTGACTTTAAAAAGAAAGTGATTGTATAGTCAGACACAAATTAGGGTCTCAGCTGAGCCCCGGTGGCATAGTGGTTGTGCGCGGGACTGCGGCCCACTGGGACGGAGGTTCAATTCCCGCTCCCAGGAGCAAAGGCTGGGCCTCCTACTCCCACCACCGGGGTAGTGATGCCTAAAAAACAAAACAAAACAAATTAGGGTCTCAAGGTTAAGCCTGTAGGAGTCAAGAAAACTAGCCAGAAAGGCAGTAACACAGCAGATACTTCCAAGGAGAAAAATCACTTCCCCTGCTGGAGCGATTCAGCTCTCCTGTCATTCGTTGGGTCACAATAAGGTGGGGAGAGGCCTGGTCTCTCCAAAAGAGGTATAGGGGTTCTAACCAGGGGGAGGACTGCAGTGGCCCATGGGAGAACCCATACAGGATGGGGTGAGGGTGGCCTGCCCCCTGGGAAGTGTTAAGGGCACCCGTCGGGAAGGGTAACCTAGCTGGGCAATCAGAGTCCACACCAGGCTGGGAGAAGGGGCCATCCAGTGCGGGTGGAGAAGTCCAAGCAGTCAGACAAGTATCCACCAACCAAACTTGGGGCTGAGGGAGGAACGTGGCCGGGGGGTGGAGAGTCAGTGCTGGGAGGGCCACGCATGGTGTTCTTGTAGAGGGGCAAGGTGATGGCGGGCGTCAGAGGTCAGCAGGGCTGAGGAGAATGGCCTCACAGGGAAGCCTGGCGGCGGAGACAGACCACGGCTCCTATACTGGGCAAGTGCAAAAGACAGAACAGCCAACTCCAAACCCGGAGATGCGGAACTAACGAGGTAACCCCGGCACGTACCCCGTCAGGAAGAAAGTGGTCCAAGATGGAAAGCCATGCGTTCGACCCAAGGGCAGCCAGGACCACTCTGAGGACAAGTTGACATTCTGTGAAGATCTAATGGTGTGCTGAATGAAATGGAAACTATGAAGGAAACCAACAGGCGGATACAGACACAAACGGTGCGGATTGTTACCATGTGGCCCATGCATTCTAACCATGCATTCTGAACTGAATTCAGCTATAAAGGGAAAACGGACTACCAATAGACAACAACTCGGATGATCCAAGGGGCCTCGGCATCCTGAACGGGAAGCCAGCCAGCTCCAAAAGGTCTCAGTCTGGTTCCGTTCAGTGTCTTCTTGAAACAGCCATGTGACACAGATGGAAAACAGGGTGCCGTGGGTGTGGGGTGGGGGAGTCTCTTTGTAGTGACCTAACACTTCAGCGGTGGTTACGTGAATCTACCCGTGATAAAATGACAGGGAACTGCACACACACACACACACACGTACACATAGACAGTATCAACATGACTTGCCTCGTGGGTTGAATAGCTACGAAAGATGCAAGCATCGCAGGATAAGAGGTGAAGAGTACATGAGACTTCAGTGCCACCTTTGCAATGGTCCATACCAATGACCTCCAAATAGAAAGCTAAATAAAGTGTTTGAGGAGTACAGGATATTTCGTTTCATGCACCTCTGCAAAATACATAATATGCGCCCCAAAAACCATGTGCAAGCTAGAGAACACCAGAAGCACTACTTCAAACAAGAGATTATTGTGAGTACCTGACGTGGACCAAAACTGTGTACCACTTCACAAAAAGCATCACTTCTCCAATGTCCCTGCCAACCATACATACCGGAATCTCACAGAGAAGAAATAGATGAACCAAACCCAAGAATAACTGACCCATCAGTACCAAATGTCAAGGCCATAAAAGATGAAGAAGGCATAAGTAAATGTAAATCATGATTCTCCACTGGAACCTTTCTCTACAAATGACATGCAGAAGATGGGACGAGCAGTGGAGCTTCTTCAAGGGGTAAGGGTTAGATGATGGTGACACAGCCATGTAACGTTAATTTTGATGGCTCATGATTGTATGCGGTAGTGTCCCCGTTTATTAGAAACATACAAAATTAGTTAGGGATGGTGGGGTATCAGGCCGGCCACTCTCTCGCAAATGGGTCAGGGGGAAAAGTTTCGTGTGCAGTACATGTGACTTTTTTGTGTTTATTATTGCTTCGGGTGGGGGGGAAATTCCTCTTAAAGATGAATGAAAATGTCCAAGACTGAGAACTCCTTGAAAAAGGAGATGTAAACTGTGAATGCTTGCCAGTCCTTGTCAGCAGGAAACCTGAAGACCTCGCCCCAGAGTGAGCAGGGCATGGGTGGGAGCTGAGGGAGAAAATTGAAAGCAATCGCTGCACGTTCAGCTGAAACATCGGTGGCCTCTGATTGACAGCTCACTAGTCAAGATTGATTGCCCACGTCCAGTCAAGAAAATGTCACAATACCTATATATTCAAGGGAACATTGACAGGCCAGATACCATGCTGGACAATTGGCTGGCAGGAAGGTATTTGAAACTCAGAGGTATCTTACATACAAGGTGGGTATAGTCATCACGCTTCTGTTACAAATGGGGAAAACCGGGCTGAGCCCCGGTGGCGTAGTGGTTGTGTGCGGGACTGCGGCCCACTGGGATGGAGATTCAATTCCCGCTCACAGGAGCAAAGGCTGGGCCTCCTACTCCCACCACCAGGGCAGTGATGCCTAAAAAAATTTCTTTTAAATGATAAAAAAAAAAAAATGGAGAAAACCGAGGATGAGAGTGGTTAAGTAGCTCACTCAAGGTCACACAGCTAGCCAGTGGTATAATGAGGGTTTGAACCCTATGAGTCCTGTCCCTAAGGTGCCCTGGTGACGCAGAGATCAACGTGCTCAGATATGAACTGCCAGGTCAGCAGTTTGAACCCACCAGCTGCTTCTCCAGAGAAAGCTGAGGCCCCGTCTGCTTCCCTAAAGACTGCAGCCTCGGAAAACCCTGTAGGACAACTCTTCTCTGTCCGGTGGGGACGGACTCACATTGACTTGATGGCATTGGGTTTGGGGTTTGGGCTTAGTCCTGAACCCATGCTTATACTCTAGGCTGCTATGCAAATACTCCTCCCACCAACCATCATGGCTGACTCCCTGGGGCTTCCGCCTCCTCTGCTCCCTGTTTCAATGGCAATCAGGTGGCAGGGCGGTCTGTAGCAGGAGCCTGGAGGCTGGCCGGTGTACCACTGAGCCACTTCCGGTCTTTTCCACTGAGAGCAGCAGGATGCTCTTCCAGCTGCTTCCTCGTTTTTTTGCAAGTTCTGCTACAATAAACTCCTTTGTTATTTGGAAAAATAAAGTAACCACCTGCCTTCCCACAGCACCCCCACTGCTGCCGCCCCCTGCAGTGGCACATGTATGGAAAGCTACATGCCGCCTTTCATCTTCCCCACTTACCTCTACAGAGCCTAGAAAATCTTTTTGCTTGTTTGTTTGGGGGGGCATCACGGCTCTCTGGCGGTGGGAGTAGGAGGCCCAGCCCCACTGCTGGAATTGAACCTCGGTCCCAGTGGGCCGCAGTCCCGCGCACAACCACTACGCCGCCGGGGCTCAGCCCCCTAGAAAATCTTTTACTGTGTTCATTAGAGTCATTAAGACACAAGCTCAAGTCTGTGTCGGATCATTCTGGGGAGCTGATTCTCCACGCAAACATCTTGCCAACTGACCTGGAAATATAATCATAGAAATAACAGATGTCTACACTAGCAACTTCCCTTCCCCATGGGTACGCTACCATGAAATTGCCAGGGTAAGTCAGAAGGGGTGGCTATAAAATCAGAGAAAATATTATTGAACAGAAAATATTGAAAGGCAAAGCGATCATTTCTCAAAATATGCCCCCCTCCCCGCCCCAGATCTAGGCACTTCTGAAACTAGTGTTTCTCTCTAACCCTTGTCCCCAAGAGTCCTGTGCCCCTTCAGCTCAGACCACGTCAAATGCTCCTTTGAAATGTCCTCTGGGTTTGGGGAGTAACAAGACCATCGGAGGGCAAGGTCAGGACTACAGGACAGATGGGGTGAGGTTTCCAGTGGAATTATCCTGGGCTGACTCCTGCAACCTTTGAAAAATACATAGATCCACTGTGGTGACAGGGGAAAAACATCTCTTGGCCTGGCCTTTTCCTCCCCATTGCAGCGTTCCAGTTTCTTAAAACGCCTTTGTAAACCAGGCCAGGATTGTTTGTGTGTGTGTGGGGGGGGGGGGGGAGCATCACTGCCTCTGGTGGTCGTGGGCGCTACCCAGGCGCCGCTGGATTTGAACCACCAAGCCCGCGGGCTGCAGTTCCGCACTCAACCACCTACACCACCGGGGCTCAGCCCCAACCAGGCCAGGATTGTACTGTGTCCTTTGGGAACGTCTCGAAGATTCCTCTTCACCTCTGGAATCCCAACAAACAGCCACCAGACCTTGTGAGCTTTGAATGTATTCCACTGGAAGCCAATGCTTCCATTTGAATTTCTCTGAGCCACCCTAATGAGAACAGGACAGATGATGGATCTGAGAGAACTTGTCTGCAGCCACCCGCTGATTGAGAACAGGTCTACATGCTTTGTTTGGAATTAGCTCATGGAGAGATGAGCTGGAACCCCCATAGCAATATTTTTTGAAAGTCACCCTTGTGTCTTGCTTTCACCATGTTTCAGCATTGAAAAGGCCACACCTCACAGTATGCATTCTGACTCTTTGGACGGCTTTGTGGATATTTAAGAAAGAATAGTTTACCAGATTCCTGTTAGGGGAGAGAACTCTAGCCGCAGCCATTGTGCTCTGGTGACAGGTATATGTCGTCTCACTACTGCCACCTTCTGGCCAGAGCCCTTTCTCCTCCTCCTTCAAGGTCAAGGCACGCTTGGTATGTCGGGTTCCTGAGGGCTCTCTAACCAAGGACATATATGGTTCCGAAGTATTGCAGCCGGAGTTCTGATCCGCTGGGGCTTGTTCCTAGAAATCATATTTTATTTGTCAGACAGCATGGCAGTCGAACTGTGACGCTCTAAATCAATACATTCCAAATTTCGCACTGATGATATTTCATTTACGTGATAAGGGCAGTGTTCCAATAGACCTTTACCTTTAGCTGTTCTGCAGTGGGATGCTGAATTAAGAGGATTATAGCACGGGGCAGATCTTGTGCTTTAAAATGTACGCAGAGCGGGCTGAGCTCCGGTGGCGAAAGTGGTTGAGTGCAGAACTGCAGCCCGTGGGTTTGGCGGTTCAAATCTAGCGGCAGCTCTCAGGAGCAGCACTGGGTAGTGCCCACAACCACCAGAGGCAGTGATGTCCCCCCAAAACAAAACAAACAAAAATATTCTCTGGGCTGAGCCCTGGTGGCGTAGTGGTTGTTCGCAGGACTGCGGCCCACTGGGATGGAGGTTCAATTCCAGCTCCACGGAGCAAAGGCTGGGCCTCCTACTCCTATCACCTGAGGGCAGTGATGCCAAACAAAACAAAACAAAACAAAAGAACGCAGAGCAGGGGATGGAAAAAACGCATGTCCAGTATACAAGTAAACACCCAAGGAGAAACTAAGGCCATGGCCATGCCACACAACTGTCTGACGTGGCCAGTGCTCCTCCGCAGGGTGTGTCCTCCCAGCAGTCTCCGGACAAGGCCGCTTGGACAAGCAGAAGGAAAATAATTAGTCAGCACCAACATATACATGGCTGTGTCGGCCCTGAGTTCCTAGATGGTTCGGTCCCTTTTCCTGATGGCCTCTCTCCTTCTCTTCTGCCCTGAAACGTGATCAGATCGGGACTTATGAAATGTGTTCGCTTGATGCAGATCTTTCCTGGCATCCGTTCAACCCCTCTCTCTTTTTCCAGGACTTCAAAGTTCACAGTGCCTTCTGCGTGGACTCCCAAATCTTTTCCAAGAAGGCTCCCTTAAGCCCCGACAAGCTGACTTCCAGTTTTCAAATGCTACATCTGTTTCCCTGCCCATCCTGGCCTTTCCCACCCTCTCTGTAGCTTCTCACCTCACTTTCCTCCCTCAGCTCCCGGGGACTCCCCCTCCTTGACATGATGACCCCATCGCACTTTGCTGCCTTCTGCCAACAGATGTCCCAGAAGGCCCTTACGCGTATCTTTGAGCATCCTATTTTCATGCCTTCGAAGTTTGCCTCACCGTGGAGTACGCCCATTAAACCTTCCACACACATTTCTGGGCACCCCCACCCCAAAAATGGCAGTGACGGGACACTGCTTCAGTGTACAAAGCAGGCTTATGTACACACTCTCCCCCGCAGGGTCACGAAATATGACTGGGGACTGCGCCCCTTGGGACCATTTAGAGTCCTTTAGAGAAAGGACTGCTCTTCCTTTCTGAGTCCCGTCTCGTGTGTGTCCCTCTGAAGGGAAACAGGCCCCTCGTGTCAGTGTCCTACTAAAAACCCAGCAGCTAGGAGCTCTTGTTGCCATGGTGACTCACAGCACCCCTATCGGGTAGAGCTGCCCCTGTGGGTTCCCGAAGATTGTAACTCTTTCCAGGATTGCAAATCTCCGCCTTTCTCCTCCAGAGCCACTGGTGGCTTTGAACTTGTGACCATACGGTTAGCTGCCCAACAGGCAACCATTGTGCCACCTGGACCCCTCACTGTGCCAGCCTCATGAGATCCAGGAGCTGTGAAACAGCCTGTCGTGTGGGTGGTTAGGAACTGGACTCCCAGAGCACTCAGCACTCAGGTGACTCAGGCAGTCCTGGATTCGAAGCCCAATCCTCACCGCTGTGTGTGCGCTTTGCCTCGATCTCTTCCTCTACAAAATCAGGGAGGGGCGTTACAAACCTTAACCGCAAAGTACCAGGGAAAACGCTTTGTCAAGTGCCTGGTGCGCAGAAAGGCTCAACGAACTGTGGACCTCTGTTCGGAAGTCTTGAAAACCTTTACCTCAGAGTCTTGGGCTTCTTCCAAAATGTCACCGAGCGCTTGGATGTATTCAGTGGCACCTTTAAGGATGTCGACTTTGCTGGGCTTCCTGCTTTGTGGGAGAAAGGGCACTAGCGCCTTCAGTTTGGCAAAGCCATGATTGAGGTTTTTGATCTAGAAAACAAAAAGGCACAGTGACCCACAGGGAAGCTGATGTGTACAGGAACCACCCAAACCGCAGAACGGCTGTCAAGAGCTCGTTTTATCTGGGAGGCGCATCGATGCAGGCATGCAAAGCGTTGCTGGCCCCTTGACAGAGCCGTTCACGGCCGTGGGTGACGCACGCTTGGCATGGGGCGGCTGATAGGGCCCCATCCCGTTGACCTCTCTCCTCCTCGGAAAGGTTACCCACTGTGTTCGAATGCATCTGCAGCCGGAGGTAGTGGTTACAAGCTCCAAGTCAGTCGCCCAGGGAGCTCCGTCACGTAAGAGCTTTGCAATAGTGTGTGGGACCCGTACAATCTTTCTGGAATGTAAGAGAAATCTGCACCGGGGGTCAAGAGATGGAACGTGTTCTCTTGTTTGGTGGCAATGGCCACCTTCCAGGGGATTCCAGCACACAGTGAGCATGTGGGTTATAGGGTCGGACAGCTCCACAAGGTCGATCTTGGCTGTACTCACCAGGTCTTCTCTTTGGAAGTACCCCTGGGTGGGCTCACACCCCCAACCTTGACGTTAGCATCTGTGTTAGTCTGGGTAGACTAGAGAAACACAGACACTCATGTGTGTGTAAGAGAGATCTTTACATCAAAAAGCAATTGTACATTAAGCAAACATCCTAGCCCAGTCCAGATCAAGTTCGATTATTACCCCATATGTCAATACCAGTCCATAAATTCCCCCTTGAGACGCATGCAACCATGCAATGACGCCAAATCCAAGACGCTCACAGGCCAGTGGGTAGAAAACCTTGTGGGTCCAGTGGTGGTGGAAGCATCTCAGTCCTGGTGTGGGTCTCCACATGACTCTTCCAGTTCCAGGGCTCTCGCTGCATCCGTGTAGTTCCACGTGGGCTTGTCAGTGGGAAGATGAAGCAGGGGGCGCCTCCCGCCTCCGGGGAGGAATACGAGTTCCTAGAATCCTTAGGACATACCCACATGGAGGCCTTGCCCTGATTGACAGGCTAGACCCCACCCCTTCAAAAGTTGACAGATTACATGACTGTCACACCATCAAACAGAAACCATTTGCATCACCCGGGGACTTTGTGTATGTCTTATTGCCCAGCAATGTCCAGTATTTTGTCCCAAGCATCGTCACTCAGGCACGTAGGTTTCTGGGCCGAAGAGTAGGAGACTAGGTAAATTATGGTGTGCCCATGTGACTGCAGTCAAAACATGTTCCTTGAAAGATACTTGATCTGAGTTTTGATCACGGGAAACAAAAGAGATCTCTAAAGAGCAGAACAGGATGATCACAGCTCTCGATCACAGTAGCACATGCTAACATATACGAAGCGGAAAGACAGACGGTAGGTAGGCATGGGGGCTTCCAACATTTCTTGGGGGGCAAATCCACCATCTTTTTATTGCATTTTCCCACAGACTTTTGGAGACCTTTTTTGTTACGTTTATGGTTGGTATCCTCTGTGCCACTGGGGTCTCTGTCCTCTCTTTTCTGGTTGACCATGACCTTCCCAAGAGAAACCAGAGCCAAGTCTTTGCAGAAGGCAAACTAGTAGATAGCAATCTTACTTGAAGGGCAGGAAACTGATCACAGGTTAATACCCATGCTTTCCTTCCCACCCTCAAAATGTCCGCATAAGTCTGGTATTTTTGCTCCTGCCTTTCTCCTTTCACCTTCATCCCAGCGTAAGGCCCCGTTGGGGTTGACTTGTGTGTTTCTTTTTTAAAGGATCATCCAAGTAAAGGAACACCCCCTACCCTGGCCCACCCCCAACTCCAAATCTCCAGCCCGAGAGTGTGCTCCCCCCTCTTCCACCAGCTCAGCCAGCCCTCTCCAAAGAGCAAACCTGCACAAAGTCACTGTGTCTTTTCCGGCAAAAACGTTACAGCCTCAGAAACCCACAGAGGCAGTTCTGCCCTGTCCTATAAGGTCCCTATGAATCAGAATTAACTCGATGGCAGTGAGGGTTTTTGTCTTTTTTTTTTTTTTGGTATTATGTCGATTGTGTCACTCATTGTGACCCCTTAAGACCCATAGGGCTGAGTTAAAAAAAATTTCACTGCCTTCGAGTCGATATCAACTCATAGTGAGTGTCCTCATAGGGCAGGCTGGAACCTCTGAGTTTCAGAGACTTAGTAAAGTCCTGTCTTTCTTCCGGAGCGGCAGCTGGTACTTTTGAACTGACGATCTTGCACATTGCAGTCAAACATGTAACCATTGCGCCACGGGGAACCTTGGCACTGCCTTTTCTCCCTCAGAGTCCAGGATGGTAGAGGGGCAGAGCTGGCCTTACAGGTCGCAGCTCCGCCCGGCGGGGGGGTGGCGGGGAGAGGGGGCACCTGGGACTTCCAAAGACCACAGCGAGACAAGCAGCCCAGCTGCAGGCGGCCGAACTCGGAGATACTCAAAGTGACCAGTAGATGGAGCTCCGACCGCAGCCCGCTGCCCCGGCCCGGGCGCGCCGCCGTCGAAGCCAGGCCGTCACTTCGTTCCCGGACTCGCGGGACGGAGGCATCCCTGGGCGTGCGCTTCCCGTCGTTTTGGAAACAAACAAGGGGGCTGCCTCGAGCCCGACCCCCAACCCTCCCCCCCCACCCCCAGCCCCAGGACCAGGTGGAGCGCCCTTGGCGCCCAAGCCCAACCAGGCAGAACTGGCTGGGACGCGATGTGCGCGCGGCTCGTCCGCGCCCGCTGTGGGTCCAAAGCCGACCCTTGGGAGTCGTGGACGTCGTCGCGGCCCCGCCACCCGCGGCCCGGCCTCCAGCAGCTGCGCAGCCCCTGAGGCGACCGGACCGCCGTCCTCCCCCACCGGGCGGGGGACCCGAGCCCCGCGGGAGGCCGAGTGGGTCCGCCCAGCACCGACCAGGTGTTAGGGGCCCCGGGCCGGCCGGGCAGGGCCTCACCCGCTCGCGCTCCTTGGCGTTGGCCGCGCGCCGCCGCTCCAGCACCAACTGGAGGCCCTCGGTGGACGAGTAGCCGCCCGAGGGCAGCCGCTTGAGGCGGCAGATGGCGGCCAGCTGGTGCAGCGGGCCGAACTGCTCCCGCAGGACGTCCTCCAGCACCTCAGCCTGCGGGGCGCAGAGGAGCGAGGCCAGCGGCTGCCCGGAGCGCAGGGGCGAGGCCGTGGCATCCATGGCGGGGACCCCGGGGGCCCGGGCGGGGCCGCCTTTTACGCGGGCCCCTGCGCGCGGCCGCACGAGGCCCCGGGGGCGCGGCGCGGGCGCACGCGGCGGGGGCGGGGGCGGGGCGCGCGCCCGGACCACCTGGCGCCCATTCCCAATCTCGGGCCGGCCGGGACGCGCCCCTCCCGGGAACCCGGGCCTGCGCTGTGGAAGGAGCTGCCCACCGAGTCCCTGCCCACCCGATGACAGTCGCTGGGTCGGCTCTCGAACTTGACGCCACGCTGGAATCACCTGGAAGGGTCCGGACTGGTGTTTCTGTTGAACAGTCCGCGTGTCAAAAAAAAAAAAAAATCCGCACGTCTGTGTACCAAGGCCCACAATTTCAGATTTCGTTCTTCCGGCTGGAAGCCCGAGCTTCCTTAAGGACACTCGCCGTTAGTTACGCGTTGAACTGTTCCTTGCAAGGTTTGGTTGCAGCTGGTTTCAAACCAGCTGCTTCGGGTAAAAAAATTAACCTACTCCGGTAAAAAGTGAGTCACAGAAACCCACAGGGGTAGTTTTACCTTGCCTTATAGGACCTTTATAAGTCAGCAGCGACTCGCGTTTGGATTTTGTTCCATTTTGAATGGATGCAGAAGGAGTCTTGGTGGGTCAGCCATTTGAAACCACGAGCCCCTCCGCCAGAGCGTTCTACTCCCATCAAGAGCGTTCTACTCCCTTCAAGAGTGACCAACTTCTAACTCCACAGCGTCGTTCTACCCTGGCCTACCCGGTCTCTGGGAGTCTGCAGGGATGCAGACAAGCCCTTCAAAAATGCTTTCTGAAATAAAAATGGCAGCAACCATTGCAAGGACTGTTAAGGCTCCTGTGTGCCTTTTAGTGAGCGTCTCACTTTGAAACATTGTATCTATCCCATTTGCTCCATCTCCCACTTCCTATGAAGACCCTTTTGCTTCCTCGTTGTTTCTGCGAGCTGGCTGAACGACTCTTTTTCTGAAGCCTTTCAAAGGTTAGAGGTGACACCTGGTCATCCCTATATACTATTATGTATTTCCCCCTCAACAAGGACTTGTTCCTAGTAACCACAGCCCAGCATTTGAACCCAGAGCCAACATTCACACCGCTTTCAACAAAGTCCTTTTTAGTATATGTGCTGCCGAAGCCAGCACAACAAAGTCCTTTTCCTTCCTGGACAACACCCTGGTTTAGCTCATGACCAAGTCCCTAGCCGCCTCCATTCTGCTTCATTCTGACCATCCCTCGGTCATGGCCTGCTTCCACGACCTTGGCAGTGTTTCAGAAGACAGGTTTTTGTGTTCTGCGGGAGGAACCTCCACATGAGGCCGCCGGCCTTTCCTGTCCTCATGTCCACACATGGGCCATGCCTTCTTGGCGGTGATTCCATAGAAATAATGCCGGCCTCTCCTGGGGCATCACTTCATCAGGAAGGACATGCTGCTGACCTGTGCACCGGATCTTCAAGGTGCTCTCTGCCAGGCTTCCTCACCACAAATGGGATTATATTCCCCTTGTCACTTTGTAGCCTCCGTGGTTGATGCCTGCCCGAATCAAACACCATGCCGGTGATGGGCCGTGGTTGGCCGTGGACCTGGCGCTTCTCCTCACTCACTTTCTTAACATGGACAGAAGGTGTTTATTCATTGTGATTTATTCCAGATGTACTTGTAAATTTTACTTAATATTTATATCAGTAGTGGTTATATTGTTATTACTTGTTTTATCAAGTAGGTTGTAATCAATTCAAAGCACTTTAAAAATATTTTATCCACTTCAGTAATGTCTACATGTAGAGTATAGATAGTGCCATTGATTATAATCTTCGTGTTGGACAGCCATTATTGATAGCCTTTTTCAAATTATTCCTCCACCATTAACATAAACTCAAAGCCCCCTAAGCAAAAAACCTTCCTCCTTCACCCATGATAACCATACGTCAAGTTTGGTTTCTCTTTCTTCCTCCTCCTCCTCTTCTTCCTCCTCCTGCTTCCCCTTCTTTTTCTTCTAAAGCAGCTGTTCTCAACCTGTGGATCACAACCCCTTTGGGGAGGGGGGGGGGTTGAAGGACCCTTTCACAGGGGTCGCCTGATTCATAATGGTAACAAAATGACAGCTATGATGTAGCAATGGATCTAATTTTATGGTTGGAGTCACCACAACATAAAGAACTATATAAAAGGGTCATGGCAGGAGGAAGGTTGAGAGGCAGGAAGAAGGTTGAGACCCACTGTTGTAAAACCTTCTTCCCTCAAAGGACTTTGTATTTTTTGTTTTTTTGTTTTTTTTTTGGCATCACTGCTCTCCGGCGGTGAGAGTAGGAGGCCCAGCCCCACTGCTGGTATTGAACCTCTGTCCCAGTGGGCTGCAGTCCCGCGCACAACCACGACGCCCCCGGGGCTCAGCCCAGGACTTTGTATTGTAATGCTTGAGTTGCCCCAGGTTTGCTGGGTGAGGGCCCCTGTAAATAGGCAACTCCCTCTTTTGACATAATCCCATCATTCTCGGCGCTCCTTCTGACTTTCTGGCATAATGTGATCTTCCAGATGCAACTTAAAGTTCCCCATCTCAACTCTAATATTTGTTTGGTTTTGTTTTTTGTTTGGTTTTGTTTTTGTTGGGGGGGGGCATCACTGCCCTCTAATGGTGGGAGCAGGAGGCCCAGCCTTTGCTCCCATGGAGCCGCTGCTGAAATTGAACCTCCATCCCAGTGGGCCGCAGTCCTGCGCACAACCACTATGCCACTGGAGCTCAGCCCCCCAACTCTAATTTTTTTAAAGGTTTTATTGTATCTACTTCATATAGCATACAATGTAACCATTCAATCAGATTAAGAAGATTTATACTGGGCTGAGCCGCGGTGGCGTAGGTGGTTGAGTGTGGAACTGCAGCCCGCAGGCTTGGCGGTTCAAATCCAGCGGCGGCTGGGTAGCGCCCAGGACCACCAGAGGCAGTGATGCCCACAAAAAAAAAAAGAAGAAGAAGATTTATACAACCAGGTCAACAATCAATTTCTGAACATTTTCTTCTCATACTGTTATTAGCCCATCTCCTTCCATCCTCCCTGGCAGTGTACCTAGGCAATTATCAATGCAGTAATCTCCATAGACCTGGACTCCATCTACAGACCATCATACGACACCCAAACAGGAAACAAACAAACAAAAGTCGGCAACAATGACTAGACAAAACAGGAAGACCTCCATCAAAAAGAAAGCAGAAAATATTCAAAACTAAAACCACTTTAAAACGGGTCACAATGGCCAGCAAATGACCCCGTTACATCTTTTTTCAGTATATCCTTAATTATGTTTCCTTTTAACAGTTTTTTTTGGGGGGGGCATCACTGCTCTCCGGTGGTGGGAGTAGGAGGCCCAGCCCCACTGCTGGAATTGAACCTCCATCCCAGTGGGCCGCAGTTCCGCGCACAACCACTACACCACCGGGGCTCAGCCCTCCTTTTAACAGTTTTATCCGCATATAATTCATGTATCATACCAATCAATAGCTCAATTGAATTACGAAGAGTTGTGTAATCATCACCACAATCCATTTTAGAACATTTGCTTTCTTTTTTTTTTTTGGAACATGTCCTTTCAGAACTCGTTGTTATTAGCCCATTTCTCCCAAGCCTCTGCTGCCAACCCCCCCCCCCCCGCCCAAACCACCCATCTTGCTATTTTCTTCATAGATTTACCTATCCAGAATTTCATAAGGGAAAAAAATTTTTTTTTTC
>PVJH01026486.1:0-29987 GCA_004026705.1 Nesogale talazaci
ACAAGATGGCAATTTGTAACAAAATGGCATTCCTCAAGCTAAGCTGGTTTACTACAAACTGCTGAACCTAATGCCAGCTGCCCACCCAGAGGCGCCTTGTAATGACTCTTTCTGAACAGCTCAGCCTCCGAGAACCCCATGGAGCAGGAGAGAGACCTCCGAATGGGTGGTGAGGTTTCTCCCGTGGGAAAATGCCTCGGTTCTTGGTGCAACATGAGAAAGAATTCACAACGAAGCCGGGTTTGTGATCCAGGTGGATTTTTATAAAGGATAGATGTTTCAGGGATCCTCACGGGACTGCACGCCCACATGTGGTGGCCTGAGGCCAGAGAGACAGAGGCACAGCTGAAGGGTCTCCAGGCTTTAGGTGGTCGCCAGGTGCAGGCCTTTCGAGCCTTTGGCTGGGAGGTGTGTTCGAAGGTCCTGGTTGACCCCATTGGCTGAATTAAGCTCATCTGGCCTGGTTTGGGCCGACCCAGATGTACCCCTCCCCCTGCCCCCACCACCTGGTTAGGGCTTGAATTGGTGCATGCTCCTTAGCCTTCATTGGCTTCACACAGAGAGGGACAGCCCCCTGTCCCCCTACTTAACAAGTTCATTAGGCAGCAATGGATTCGAACCCTAAACCCTCTGATCCAAACTCTAGGACAGTGCCTGTCAGGGTCAGGTAGGCACTGAATTAACCCGAGTCACCTCACCTGAGCCACTCCATGGACCATATCAAGGGCGATCGGAGGTCTGGCTGTCCCAACCCAAATTGCCTGCATTTGTTATTCCTTCCGGAAGCCTTGTCCAGATAACTGACAGACTAGCCCCGCCTCATTACTAAGGAGGCGCCTGCCCTATCTGCTAAAGAGGACCACAAACCTTGGATAAGGAGCCCAACCGTTATGATAGACCGTATTTTGCAGTACCTGACTAGAAGACACACCCAGCTTTTAAAGCAGGAAAACAAGAAAAAAAAAAATCCTGAACCAAATAGTACCAGGATACTAAAATGTTCTGGGGTATCACACCTTCGGACCAGAAGATGCACCCTCGTTCCTCGCCCTCGCTTTTTTGGGGGAAAAGTACGTCTTGTGGTCCAAAAAAAAAATGCGGTAATAAGGACCAATCAGGACACAGGCATAAGGGCCAATGGGAACGCAAGATGGGGAATGGGGCCAGCCAATAGGGTCCCGCTACCCGATCCAGAGATAATCCAATGTCTTAGGCCCAGATGTTGTCAGTTTCAAGTCCCCAGGTGGCCCATTGGGAGATTGAAGCGTACTTTGCTTCTTAAATCGTTGCTCCTTTGACAGTCCTGTCTGCCACCTTGTCTTGTCATGGTGTCTTGTGGCGACAAGCCACCCTGGAGAAACTTGATCGCTTCCCTGCGAGGAAGAAAAGCCCCAGCGACATGGACCCTGATAACGTAAGCGTGCTCGCCCGTCTGTGTGTCCATGAGCCCCTGGGAGACTGTGGCGCCCGGCCAGGTGTGAGAAGCCCCGCTTGCGATGAATAAAGCTCCCCGGGGGTCCTGTTCTCCGGGAGAAAGAGCAGCACCTTCACCCTGGTGTTTCCCTCCTCTTGTTTCACCACCGCTGCCGCTCCTGTCTTACTTCCCAAAGTGCCCATGGGCACCACAGCAAGCCCCTGGTGGGCCTGGCCAGAGCAGACACGATGGCCGTGCATGGGCATAGGACCCGCTGGAGAGATGGCCTTGTCTCGGCCTGTCTCCTGAAGCAGGAGCACCCGGCACAGGTGCTCCCTGGAGTCACAAGGTGTCGTTGTTCCCTAAAATACCCAGCTCCCTGCCTGGGGCACTTTCCTAGGGAGGCGGCTGGGAGGGGATTTCGCATGGGCAGAGGGCCTGGGAATGAGCGGGCCTGGGCCCGGCCCAGACTTCTAATGGCTCTCCCCCAACCCCAAGTTGTCAGAGTCCAGAGGTGCCTGCCCCAGCTTCAGCTGTCTTTTGACTGGCGCAGGAAGTCCATTCAGGCCTGCCCTGCCTTTAATGAGTTTTGCAAGCAAGTGGCCGCTTCCTGTGACTCATTCTGCCTTTTGTGCACCGGAGATTGTGGTTTTAAGTTTCACTTTGGAAAGTAACCACAGGCTGGGCCGCTTTCTCCGCTGCTGGAATCTGAACAAGTTACATTCATCTTGCAACAAAGAAATGTAAATGTCGGCCAGCTAGTCAGATTTCTGCTCCAATTGTAAAAACATCCTTTTCTCTGAGCAGACTGACAGAGCCAAGCGCAGGAGAAATGGTTTATGTTTCATGGGTCACATTCACTTGGGAACTTCATATTTTCCCTTCCTGGAGTGGTTTGATGGCTTGGCTTTTGTGCTTTGTCTTCTTGATTCATGCGTAAGGGCGAGCCTAAAAATAAACAGTGCTTGTTGACAGAGCGAGGCAGCTCACCTCTGGTGTACCGGAGGAGACCTGGTTTCTGGACCTGAGTCTGCCTTCTTGCTTTCACGAAACAGACACTGCATGATGATAGAAGCAAGGTCCAGCACAGTGGAACATTGTTGGACTGCACATTCCAGAGAAGGCCGGGCACCTGGGTAGCTGAATTTGCTGACATTTGAGATCATGTATCAAATGGCAGATATTTTTTTATCCCTCAAATGTAACTACTCACTAATTCTGCCATTCAGTGCATTTCTGGCTCCTAGGAAGCCTCCATAGAGAGAGGGCGGGGTAGAACTGTGAGTTTCCGAGGCTGTAAATCTCCCTGGGAGGTGGAGAGCCTCAGCTTTCTCCCACAGATCGGGCTGGTGCTTTTGAACAGCTGACCTTGCAGTCAGTAGTCCAGTGTGCAACCCACCATGCCAATGGAGCTGCCAGATAACACACAGTCATCTTCAAAGACTTCCAGTGCGGACCTAGGTGACTTTTATATGATTTTATATGTACAGGCAGATCGCGGTGGCGCTTCCACATTCAGTTATAAAATCACAAAGTGAAAGGTAGAAAGATTAGGGATAAAGGGGGGTTGTCTCCACCAAATGCCTACATTCAAGGAAAATTAGCTGGCCATGCCGCCCATAAAGGACTTGCAAAGGGATCAGGCACACATGAGACACATATGAGAAAATTCAGAACTGAGCATGCTCAGACCCACGTCACCTAGGCCCAGGGGGAGGCCCACCCGGGCACCGGCAATAACTACACCACACAGATATGCCTGAACCTAGTCTCTGAGACCCGACAACTTGGTACCTACTGACTTCAGTGGGTTCTCTGACAAGTAGGTGCATAGGCGGCTTAGGCCCAGGTCAGAGTCACTCACTCGCTGGCCCACTGTGTCATTGTGTTGATTGATTTCCCCTCAGAGCGACCCTAAAAGGAGAGGGGCCTGGGGGTTTCTGAAACGGAAACTCTTTACAGGAGTAGAAAGCCTTGTCATTCTCTCCTGGTTTTGAACAGCTCACCTTGCTGCTAGCGGCCCACTGTTTCTTAACTGTTTTTTAATATAATGCAAAAAGCTGGCGAGTTCCACGCCTCGCGGAAAAGTGAGGGATTTAAAAGCTACATGCCGGTGCCTTTGAAGAAATGTGTATCAAGCCACTTCCCCAAGCCCAGCTGTTAGGAACCCAATGGATCATGGCTCTCCTGGGACACGCTTGGGGCCATGGCAGGTTGGAACTGGTTTGAATACAGTTGATTTCCACCAGCAAAACTGGACAATTCCTGCCACCTCTGGCTGGACAGAGGTGGAGGACCCAGCTGGGCCTGAGTACTTGGGACACAAATGGAGCTCTTCTTGTGAGGTCTGGTGGTACTGTGGCCACGCCCCCAGCCCTCCCCACCACCCCTGTGAGTTCTTCTCCCCTTTATGACACCCCAGAGGTGGGGTGGAGAGTTTATGGTGAGCTGCTCCCCCAATCTGCACACACGCTGTCACCCTCTTATATAACCCCGGGGGTAAAATCATCCGCATGTAGATCTGCACGTTTTAAGGGAGGTGGGTGGACAATTCTATTTCTAGAGAACCACAGACTATTTTGAAACTTTCGAGTGTGATTTTTGCTCAGAGAGTGATCTTCACTTGGCTTCCAGGGACGAGAGGGTGAGCGAGGGCTTTCTCTGGGGACGCGCTATCCGGGAGTCTCTCATTGTCACAGGTACCTCCTGTTACAGGAACCACAGGGAATGGCTGAGAAGCTCCCAAATCCTTACCATCGGCTTCAGAGTCACAGTGTCCAGAGCAGAGATAAGGACGGGGCAGGGGCTCTGCGATGATGGAGCTTGGGGTGCATGGGGACCTCACTCTCTACCCACCTCTACACCTGCACTCACTGAGCCTGCCGCTTCCTGAGCTACCCCAGAAATCCAGGGCAGGGAGAAGATTGGCATTGGTCTCAGTGACAGTGTCCGGCATTAGACATCCTTTCCCAATAGTGTTAAGCTGAGGCTTTCTGCTCCTGTAAAAGGTCAGTCTCGGCCCGATGGGTTTATCACGAGCCAGTATTGGCTCAATGGCAGTGCGTTTCTGTGAGACTGCATGAAAGCTGGAAGGTGGGCATGAGTGGTAGTTAGTTGACAGTGCGGATGGACCGTGAGTAGCAGCGTGGTGTCTAACTAACGTGAAATCTGACAGTTCACCTCCCTGGGTGATCTTGGGAGGTCCTTACTTGGGCTCTTCTTAAGAACAAAATATGGTTGCTTTGGGGATTATCTGCTTTCTCCCATGCTATTCTAGTTCAGCCACGAGCTCCACTCTAGCTGGGACATGTCCTTCTATGTCTCCCCGCAGAGCAACTGTCACGATGCCTTTGAAAGCTTCCTTTGACACCAGCTCGCCTGCCCACTTTTCTCTGTTGCACCCCTTACCGTGTCATCCTACAACTTCTCTTCTCCAGGCACCAGTCTCTTTATGAAGAAAAAGGGAGTTTATGATCTCCCCTCCAGCAGACGTCACATGGTTTTCCAGGAAACAAATGGTGATATGAAAAAATGCTCATCCTGATGCTTTGGAAACCATAAGTTATGGCACAGTTGCAGGTTTTATCAGCACGGCATCAAATGCTCTTTAGTGTTCCAGGTCACTATAAAGAGTAGCAGATGGTTTCATACTAGCTGTATCTATGAGCTAATTTAGCATTTAAAACAACAATCTGTAGAACTGTAGGACTCTTGATAGTAGCTGTCGGTAGCAGTTATATTAGGTGACATCATAATAGGTCATTATATTATGGTGTATATTGAAGACACAGGGCTAACTACACAATATGTCTAGCGCACTACGCTCCCGTTACACTGGCCTTTTTGTTTCTGGGTTTATGTTCAATGCTGCTTGCTACAGCTTAGGGGACAGAAACCATTGTGAATCAGGTCAAGGTGTACAGAGCAGATCATCAGTGTTGTCATTCCGACACTGCGTGTTTGAACTTGTCCATGGCCATACCATCTAGGCACTGTCCCTCCTCTCATGGCCGTCCTGTGCTTCCTGTCTTCAACCCATGTTCTCATCTAACCGTTAGCCTGTGCTTCATCCCAGGGTAAAACTCGCACTTGGGATCTTAGATGACAGATTATTCTAACACTGGCATGAGTTCAGCTGCAGACTCAAAGAATAATCAAGGGCCATAGTCTATGAGGTTCCACCACTTTCTAGCCAACCAGTAAGCCTGGCTTCTCTTGATAGCATTGCTTTGGACAAGTTCTCTTTGAAAATCCCTACTGTTAGCAACCCCCGACTTACAGTGACTTCATACACGATGGACAAAAGCCTTGGTGGTTCTTTTCCCTCCCTCTGACTCCTTGTTGATTGGGCAGAAGCAAGTTGGAGAATGTTCAGTGGCCCCATTTAAAGTAGATAGGCCCAAGCCTGGAAGCTAGCCAGCAACCATGAGAAGAGTTAGTGGCTCCCAGGTGATCTAGAAGTCAGGAAACTGGCCTGTGTGGCATGACCCATGGTCCCACATCTCCACCGACAGCGGGTGATGGCCAGACCTCAGGTGCCTACACTGGAACTTCCATCCAGGTTCCTTGCGTGGACAAAGAGAGTTCTACCACGGAACCATTGCCGCCCCTTTACAGCCAGGCACTCCACTCAGCGTAAAGAAAAGTGAAACTGGGAGAGGGGGTCGTTTGAGTAAGGTCAGCCTATTAGTCCAAAGCAGACTTGCAATCGAGTTCGTCTGCTCCAGCACACTGCCCATGCCCCCGGGCTCTGCCAGCTTGTTCCTGCAGCAGAGCTGCCGGTGGAGGAGGGTGAAGGGGAGCGTGAGGAAGTATCAGAATCAGAGTCACTGCTTGTCAGAGGGACTACCACACCCTACCACCTGCAGCCCGGGGTGCAGCGTCCTCCCTGTCTGAGCTGACGGGGACGTACCTCTCCATCTCCGAGCAAAACGGCGAGAAAGGCTTCGAGCAGCCTCTGCGCAGCACTCAGGGCCGAATCCTGCCTGGTGTGCGCATTTGCTGTGTAGGAAGCAAACACATTTTGATGAGCAGAGTAAGCACTTCCTGTTTTGACCAGGGACAGATGCAAACCAGACCCTGTTCTCACCAAGCTGAGCCTGACCTTCAGTTCAGAAATCTCTGCAAATACCCAATTAATTGCACTTGGATTGGGAAATGGAGCCATATGTAACTGAAATTCCTATCCAATATGCCATCGCCTGGTGGACGTCAACGCTCTGCCAGGTTACCAGGACACCTGCCACTGGGTCACTGCTAGTGTGAACTGATGAAATGCATTTGGGACCCAGGGAACACGACTAAGGAAATCTCCTTGCTCTCTGGTTTCTGTTTTTCTTTCTTTCTTTCTTTCTTTTTTAATCACCCGTGTATGTCAGTAGCATGACAAGACAAAGAAAATGACACTCATGTTCAGTTACTAATCTCCACATGTGCCATATTATGGTGGAAATGCTCATTGGTTTGGGGGTTCCTGTATATATTAGGGGACAGGGACAGGGTTTTTGGGAAACATAGCCTGAAAGGAGTATGGGCAGAGGTGGCTGCCTTCTGAGGAGTCCTTTTTCCTTCCCTTCCCATTGTGCTGTTGTTCGGTGCTGCTGAGCCAGCGCCAACAGAACAGAACATTGCCTGGCCCGGTGCCATTCTCATAATTGTTCTCAGGGCTGAACCCATGGTTGCAGCCCCTGTGTCCATCCCCCTTGGCTGGGCCTTACTCTTCTTCTGCGTCCCTCTAGTTACCAAGCACCATGTCCTTCTGCCAGGACTGGTCTCTCTTGACAACACGTCCAAAGTAGCTGAGACGAAGTCGCCTTGTCTCTGAGGAGTTTTCTGGCTGTTCTTCTTCCAAGACTTGCTTGATCTTTTTAGCAGTCCATGATACTTTCAATATACTTGGACAGTATCTCAGTTCAAATGCATTGATTCTTCTTGCTCTTCCATATTCAATGTCCAACTTACACAGACATATGAGGCGATGGAATAATACCGTGGATTGGCTCAGGCACATCTCAGACTTCAAAGTAACCCTTTGCTCTTCAACACTTTAAAACAGGCCTCGTGCTGCAGATATACACAGTGGAATGTGTCACTTGATCTCTTATTGGTTGCTTTCAGGAGCACTGATTATGAATCCAAGCGAGACAAGATCCTGGACATCATCTTGTCTCCACTTATCCTGATGCTACCCCCTATCCAATGGAGAGCCTTTTGGCCTTGTTACATTGTCACCCACATCGAAGGCATCAACCCTCGATCTCCATCAGCAAGTGTGTCAAATCCTCCTCATTTTCAGCAAGCAAGTCGGCGTCATCTGCACGTCACAGGTTGTTACGCCTTCCTCTGTTCCCGATGGCACACTCTTCGTCATATAATCCAGCCTCTCGGGTTATTTGCCCAACGCCCAGATTAAATAAGTATGGGAAGATTAGATGACTCTGACACACACCTTTCCTGGCATAAGCCACACAGTAGTCTTTTTTTGTCGGCACAACTGCATCTTGATCCAGGTACTAGTTCTGCATGAACACAGTATAGTGTTTTGAGAATTCTGTTCTTTTCCAGCCTCTCCACAATTTCTTATGGTCTATACAATTGAATGCTTTTGTACCACCAAGAAAACACAAGGCCACATCTTTCTGGTCAGCTTCGAACCATCTGACATCAGCAATGAGACTCCTTATTCCACAGTCTCTTCATCCAGCCTGAGTCTCAGACAGCTTCCTCTCAATGTTCCTGTTGCAACAGTTGTTGGCTGATCTTCAAAAAATGCTTTCTGGCATGGGATGTTAATGCTGTCATTCTACAATGTAAGCATTCTGTTAGAATGGGTACAGATATGGATCTTTTGCTGTCAGTTGACCACGTAGCCATCTTCCAAATTTCATGGAATACATGAATGAGTGCACCCAATGCTTTATCAGCTTGTTGGAACCCTTCAATGAATATTCCATCAATTCTGGGACCATTGTTTTTGGCTAATGTGTTCAGGACAGCTTGTATTTCTTCCTTCAGTACCATTGGTTCTTGTTCATATGCTGCTTCTTTAAGAGGCTGAAATATCAACCAGTTCTTTTTGGTACAGTCACTGTGTGTTTCATAGTGTAGAATTCTTGGAGAGCAGCTTTTCCTCAGGGTCCATATCTTCTGGCCCTACCCCAGTATTGAGATTGGGTCATGCTACTACCCCTGTCAAAGGGGATGTGTTAGGTCTAGTTGACAAGAGAAACAAATTCAATGGCATTAAAATATGTGTAAGAAAGAGCCACATATTAAGAGCTAGTTATACATGAGGAAAACATCCCAACCCAGTCCAGATCAAGTCCATATGTCGGATACTAGTCCTTAGATCCCTCTTCAAGGCACATGATTCAGTGAGGGACACCGTGTCCTACAGTGGGGCCAATCCTCTGGTTCTCCCTGTGCATTGTCTACTCTGAGCAGAACATTGTCTTTAGGGCTAGGTGAGCCAGGCTGTCCTCTCCTCCCTCTCCATCCCTTTTCGTTTCTCCCATGTGCTCTAATCTGATTTGCTCCTCTCTCCAAGCTGTAGCCCCAGCGCTGTCCTCTGAAAGTGCATTCTCCTGAGGGGGCAGGGTGTCCACATAGTTGGGGGTTGGGGCCGGACCCACAGACCACAATGCTTTAGAGAAGAAGAACATCTTCTTTCTCCTGGGGAACCCCTAGGGGTTTCAAACTACTGATCTTGTGGCTAGCAGCCCAACTCGTAACCCCTGTGCCGCCAGGGCTCTTAAATGGCACAGATGGTTTGCATTTGATGACTAAGCTCAAGGGTGGGTTGAGTGAACCGTGTCAATGATTCTACAAGAGAAATACTTATTGATCTGCTTCAACTGAAATTGCAGGTCAAACAAAACACCCTGAGGTGGAATCAACTGAGCAGGTATGGATCCGTTTCTCGTATCTTTAGTGAAGTTTATTGACAACCTGTGTTAGGCTGGGTTCACTAGAGAAACAAATCCAGTGACATGTTTATGTCAAAAAGAGTTTTATATCAAGAAGTAGTTACATATCAGGAAAACATCTTAGTTCAGCCCCACCCAAGTCCATAAGTCTGATATTAGTCTGTAAATTCCTCTTCAGACTTACAGAGTCACATGCAACAATGCAGAATGCAGGATGATCACAGGCTGGTGGGTGCAAAGTCCCGTGGATCCAGCGGTGGTGAGCACATCTCCTGGGCTCTGGCGGCAACCAGGGTCTGACTGCAGGAAGGTGAAGGCACAGAGAGAGGGGAGGTTCCCAGGACCCTCCTTAAGTAAAGGCCACACCCACAAGGAGGTGTCATCAGGTGAAACTGATGGACAGGTGAAAATCCACCTCTAGACTTTTCTATCTTTTCAAGTTGACATGAGATTAAGTAATGACCACACAGCCTCATCCTGAATGCAGTCTGTGCTAGAGTAGGTGGAGAGAATAGTTGAATGGATGACAAGAACTGGCCTCAGGAGCAGTGATGAGGTATCTGGAGATGGTCCACCCAATTGGCCTGGCACTGTAGGAGTATCCCCAGTTGAGAGGAGACCAGGATCCCCTGGGACATGCTGCTGTTTTTCATATGGTCAGATTCATGTTATGGTCTGAAAAACACAGTAACTCAACTTTTTCAATTTGAGGTTCCCTCATAAGGGGATTGGCTGAACACATAGATGTGAAGAAGAGGGTGGACCCATCCTAGGCTCCCTTTCCACCCCTCCTCCTCCTTGTTCTTCCACCCTAAGGCAACCAGCTTCACTTTCTGACGGAGACCCTGTCTTTGGTGACTTTCCATCTGCCTGTGTTTTTCAGTTAAGTAGCTTGTAGGTATTAATTGTTTTTTAGTTAATACTTATAAATATTTGCTAAGTGAGAGCTTTATACTCAGAGTCCCTATGTGGCAAACTGTGAAAGCACTTCGCCACTAACTTTTAGAGGGACAGTTCAAGTACACCTGAAACTCTTTGGAAGACAGGTGCGGTGATCTACTTGTGAAAAATTGGTCACTAAAATCTCTGTAACACGGTTCTATTCCAACAAGTATGGCGGTCACCATTGTTGTTGGTGTGGATAGGGGCTGTTGGGTTTATTTCAACTCATAGTGACAGTTATAGGTAGGTTTATTATTATTGTCAACCTGGCCAATAGAAACATGTGGGATTAATACGGCCACAGTTTGATTAGAGGACAAAAAGATAAGTGGTCCAACCATTCCTGCACACACACACACACACACACACACACACCCCTTTCTTGCTCTTTGGCGATTTGGACCAGCATGTGGTTGGTTTGGCTAGTTTTCTGTCTCAAGTAGTGAACTACACTGCCTGTGGGACAGCCAATCCGTGGATTGTGTCACCTGCTTAACGACACTACTAGTGAGCTTGCGGCTGGTGGATCCTGTCATCTTACATTGCTTGAGTTAGATTCCCAGTCGGACCTGTTTTGGTAAGCTCCTGAGCTGTTGGTGCCCCACCTGCCCTGCTGTTTGCTGCCTGTGGGCGGACTGTCTGCATTGTCTTATAGAAGACTCAGTTCTCTGCTTTCTTGACTTTGGATCCGGCAGTCCTCGGAAGTTGAAGGATTTCCAGTATATGAATTAACTCCACAGAAGTCCGTTGAACTGAGCCTTTTGTAATGCTGTGTGAACTAATTAGCTTTCATATTTCAGACACACACACACAGACACGCGTGCCATATATATTCCATACATATATAATCAATCATAATTGTCCTGGTTTTGTTTCTCTAGAGAATCCTGACAAACATAGTGACCCTACACAAACACTGCCCAACCCTATACCATCTTTACAATTACCGCTACGCTTGAGTCCTTTGTTGCAACCACTGTCAGTCCATCTCTTCAAAGATCACGCTCTTTCTGCTCTTCTAATGTTCGAAGCATGATGTCCTGTCCCAAGGACTGGTTCCTTTTGAAAATTTGTCTGGAGTACATGAGGCAAAGTCTGAACATTAGTCAGAATCATCTCAATGACAACTGTCTTGGCTCTCTGTTGTAAAGCTGTGGTGCACACGTTCTATGCAGTAGAAGGGGTGGGAATCTAAAGGTCTGTGTTACCTAGAGTTGACAGTCTGATAGGAGCAAACACAAATTTAGTCTCAGGTGGGCAGAGGCATGCATGTAAATGCCTTGAGAGAGGTAGCTATGAGCTGTGTAAGAGGAAGAGTTTGCCCTTGCTTTTAGTTTCAATCTTTTGGAATTTTTTTTCCTGCCTTCATTGGCAGATATTGGTTAGTGGCTATGCATGCATGTATACATTTACCAGGACCTGGGTGTCTGAAGCATGACACTTTATACACACACACACACACACACACACACACGAAATCTAAATTTAGGTACAAAAAGCATAAAATGTAGCAACATTTTGTGTGTATTTAATTTGCTTATTCTATAAGTGTTTTCAGGTAATCCTATGTGTTAGGGAGAGTTTTGAGTTCTTGGGGTTAGTTAGTAAAACAGTCCACAAGCAGTCAATGAAATCCCCTCACTCGAGGTGCTTCTATTATGTTTGAAGCATATAGAAAATAAGTGGACAGTATGTCGAGTATTTGTAAGAGCTACAAATGAGCATGGACTAGAGAGCAAGGAGTGATTGCTGTGATTGTTTGCTGAGCTGGCTCTGTCTCAGGGACATCTCGGGTAGTTCCATAATTCCATGTCAATGAAGCGTAGGGGTGGAGTTCAGCCTATCACAGCTTGTTACCTCACTTGGGGGTGTGACTCCATTAAATGGCTTGCTGGAAGTTTGCCCTTCTCTCTCTCTGCTTACACCTTCCTGTCTGAGAGCCATGCTGAGACCCCCAAGCCCTGTGATACAGCAGCTGTCATGGGATCCACAAGACCTCCCATCCCCTGGCCTGTGATCTTTCTGCATCCTGCATCATTAGATGTGGCTGCACGAGTCAGAAGAGGGACTTATGGACTAGTATCGGACTTATGGACTTGAGATGGACTGGGCTGGGATGCTTGCTTGAACTATACTTACTTCTTAATAGAGAACTCGCTCTTACACAAGTCTCTGAATCTGTTTCTCTAGTCCGCCTGGCCTAGCCCACCATCTCATGTACAGCAGAACTGGCACACACCCTGCCTTGTCCAATGCCATCTGCACAATGGTTGGTATGCTCAAATCCTTGTGGCAAGCACTCTAGTTTACGTGCCTTGCAGCCTCATTTGACACCACCATGTCACCACTATACAAGGATTCTAGTGGCCTGTCAGTAAGCATTGGACCACTAATCTCAAGATCAGCCCACCAGCTGCTCCGAGAGAAAGATGAGGCTGTCTATCTTTGTGAATGATTATAGCCTCGGGAACTCTAGAATAGGGTCATTGTCAGTCAAACATTGCCTCCATGGCATTGGGTTGGGTTTGGTCGGTGTGAGACATATGCTATTGTGGTCCATGTGATTTTTATTAGCTCAATATTTTGAAATACAAGGGGAATCAAAAAAATGCTACTGTGGTTCCTGTTCATCCATGAATAGGTTTATTCCCAATAAAATGTGTCTAAATAGGTCTCTGTAATCAGTGGATGGCTGCAGACAAGGGCTCTTAGTAGTACATTTGACTTAGTTTAATAAAGATGCCTTAAAAACACACACACACACAGATACTGTTTGTATAATGGGGTGAAAAGGACCTTGAAGTCAAAGCTGATATTAAAATTTTTGGAAACCACAAACAGATGCCTTCCAAAATCATTGAAAATTTGCAACAAGTTGATGGGCATGTTGCACTTCACAAACCAGCAGGGGTTAGATGGAACAACTGATTTAAGGAAGGCTGGGAAGATCTCAGAAATGAGAACAAAGAGGGAGACTCCATCTTGGCTGGAGTCCAGAAATGGTAGAAGAAAACAGTAGAATTCCCACCAATGAACTAGCTCCTGAAATGATACAGCATTTTCAGGGGAAGAAAGCATATTAGCTTCAGCAAACTTTCAACTGGACGGGTGCCAACAGTGCTGCAGGAAGCAAGACTGAAGCCCATGAAGAGAATTGTATGGAACGGATTATAACCAGGGATGAGTCTTGAAATGACCAGTACCAGTAAAAGAGCAAGTACCAAACAGTGGCTTCTGAGGGCATCTTTTGAGCCCATTAAATTCAAGCCAGAGAGGTCAGCTCAGAAGGTTATATAACTGTTTGGGGGAAGGGGTATTTCACAGGGGCAACTTTTCTGTAGTATCTATAACCTGAGTGATCACTTTATGAGTGCAAGTATCGTGCAGAATGTCCTTTCTTTCTAGTCTGTTTTTGTGGCGGTCATGTGCTTATGTTAATTTCATGATTGAGATGTAGGGGTGGAGACTAGCCTGTTAATCGGGAGATAGCCATTGAGTAGCCAGTGAGACCTCTGTGTGGGCATGGCTTTCTCCTGAGACTTCTGGGAAATCCCATGATATTTCCTTCGTGGGGATGAGAAGCTATCTCCCCAGTTGTGGGGAGTTAGTCTCAGAGACAAGGAATTATGGACAAGACAAGATGGCAGTGTCTGAGCTGCTGCAGGAGCCCGAGGAGAAGCTGCATGGCCTTGCCCTGATGGAACCAGACCTCTGAAGCTGGAGAAGCCATGGGGAGACCCCTGCCAGTGCTGAGTTGCTTCTACCACCATTGGATGCTGTTGATGGACCCTGAGCCCTGGAAATGAAAAGCCATGAGGGGAGCCCTGCCAGCACTGGGACTCTGCACCCACTGGCCTGTGACTTCGTGAATCAGAAGGAGACTGTATAGACTGATATCGGGCATATGGGTTAATATCGGACTTATGAATTTGAACTGGACTGGGCCAGGATGCTTTCTTAACGTCCCATTCCTCTTGTATATAAACCTTTTCTTATATCCTTATGCATGTCTATGCATTTGTTCCTCTAGTCTACCCGGACTGGCACAGTCTTGGACTCAGAGCTCTGCTGAGGTCTGTGTTACGGATATTTGAAATACTGGTGGAAGAACTGTCAGCACCCTGACAACACATCACAGTGGACAACTGACGGGTTTGGGAGCAGATGTGAAGAGAAACTCTTAAAGCAGACTGAGGAGGAGCAGTCTCTGGGCTTGAGGAACCAAAGGAAAGTGAAGGAGATGTTTGAAGAAGGCAAGAGTGTGTGCGAGTAATGAAGCCACTCCCTAGCTGTTGGGCACGAAGGAGAGAGGCTGGCGAGCCGACTGTACTAATATAGTGATGGAATGTGGTGAGGGCATTTCAGGAGCCCAAGGATCATTCCCAGTTTCCAATAGGGATAGGTGAGTGCCTCAAGGAGCCATTCTCAGAGTCTAAGAGTGCAGAAGACAGGCTGTGTCATGGGCATGTGAAGCGCTCTGTCTGGTAGAACTCTGGTTGTCCTTGTTCTTCCGGGAACACCTGTATGACATTGGCAAGTAGCAAGAAATGCATCTGGTCCAGTCACACTTTACCCATCCGAACAGGGCGGCCAGGGCAGATTTAGAATCAGATAATGCTAGTGATGTTCCACTCCAGGGACACTCGTCCCTTATAGCCCCCCATCCTTCCAAGCCAATGAATTTGCTCCATCTTCACGAAAGTGCAAGGCCACAGGAGGCGGAGGGTTCTTCTACTTATCATGAGTGAGAGACCCCTCCATTCACGGGGCCTCCTTTGTATGGGGCTCTCTTACTCTCTTGAAGCCTCCACAGGGGGTGGGGGTGGGGCAGGAAGTAGGGCCCACCTCGGTTGCTCCTCTTTTCTCCTCCGAGCTTCTCAGCTCAGACCTGGCTGAGTTGGGGCCTGGACGTCTTCCGATCTGTAGTGAAGGGGCTGTTGTTGTCGGATGCCATAGGCCAGCTGCAACCCATAGGGGCCCTGTGCAGAGCAGAATGGAACCCCACCTGGTCCCACACCCTCCTCACCACTGTTCCTGCACTGCGGCCACGGTGTTGATCCGTCTCCTCGAGGGCCTTCCTCTTCTTCACTGCTACCCCCCCCCCCACACCTAACACACAGGATCTCCTACGGATAATGCGTCCAAAGTACGTAAGATGAAGCCTTGCCATCCTTGCCTCTAAAGAACACCCAGGCTCCACTGCTTCCAGGACAGATCCGTTTATCCTTTAAGAAGCTCTTGGTACTTTCAATGTTCATTTCCAGCACCACAATTCAAACGTATTGATTTTTCTACAGTCTTCCCTACTCCCTGTCCACCTCTCACATGCATATGAGACAATGACTTGGACATACCGGACTGGGATGAGGTGTACCTTAGTTCTCAAAGCAGCATTCTTGCTTTTCATCCCTCTCAAGAGGGCTTGTGCAGCAGATTTACATAATGCAACCCAACTTTTGATCTCTTGACAGAGGCCCCCATGAGCATTCATTGTGGATGCAAGCAAAAGACAATCCTTGACAACTTCAACCTTTCCCCCACTGCATAGGATGCTACTTATTGGTCCAGTTGTGAGGACTTTGGTCTTTTTACATTGAGATGCAATCCAGAGTGAAGGCCGTAGCCCTGCGTCTTCATCAGTAAGAACCTCATGTCCTCCTCGCTTGCAGCAAGCAAGGTGTTTTCATCTGCATGCTGCAGGTTGTTAATAAGTCTTCCTCTAATCCTGAAGTAGCTAGGGAGAATCATGGCCTTAAATCCAAGTCGAATCTCTATACCACCTTTTTTTTTTTTGCTAGAATGTCCTGCACGGTGGGTTATTGGAAACTTTCCCAGTTTTTATAAAATAGTTGGTTCCTATAGATGTCTGTTTATTCTTTATCCTTCTATGCATCGATTCAGAGTGATAGAGGAGTGAGTGATTGATGAATTTGAATGCCTTTTGGATGGGACCACTTGAAAATAAGCCTTGTGAGTTTTGAAAGTTGAGGAGACTCATCACATGGTGGTAGAGACTTCACAGACTGATTTACAGGCCTTCAGTCACACTTGTGTGGCAGACATGGCAACAGCTTGCATGCTTCAGCCATAGTCACAGCAGAGGCTGACACTCTCAGAGGAAACTAGGAAGAGAGAACTTTCTTGGTCTCCTGAGCAGGGATTCTCAATTTTGGCTCCATTAATGGTTAGAACTAATGGGGAAGTATTTTTTTAAAATTACAGATGCCGAAGCCCCACACTGGGTCAGCTGAACCCAAGTTTCTGAATTCACACTCTTCATATGGGTCAGTATGTCTCTGAAGTGCTTACATCCTAAACTTGAACTGTCTTTGTGGATTCAAAAGACTCAGGCCGTGGTTTCAACCATGCAGCAAGTTGAAGACTTCCACTTCCAAAAAAAGACCAGAATCGTTGTAGGTACCGGGGAAAGGGTTTGCTTTCAAGGGATGTATTCCATATGCTTGCAAAATATGCACAGAAAACATAAAGGGAACTTACAGGGCAGGAAGAGCTAAAAATGCCAAGAAGTAATTATATACCAGGAAGCATTCCAGCCCAAGACCATAGTCTGATACTAGTCCATAAGTCCCTCAGATTCACACAGCCACATGCAATGAAGCAGAACGCAGGAAGATCACAGGCTGGTGGGTGCAAAGTCTTATGGATCTAATGGTGTTGGCAGCACCACAGAGCTCTGGCAGCAACCATGGCCAGTCCAGCAGGAAGGTGAAGGCCAAGAGAGGGAGGAAGTGCTCATGTCCTTCTTTCTGAGAAGGGCATGCCCACAAGCCATCACCATTATCTGTGACCTGATTGACAGGATTGACTCCACCCCTATACATTTATATACCTTTAAGTTGGCATGGAATTATGTGACTACCACAATGCGTCAGGTCCAAGGTAGGCTGAATGGGATGAACCATAAGCTTAGAGCACTTGACCAATACTTGACCAATACCAGGAACTCAGCTAAGCAAACACATAATCCATATCACACAGGGTATGGAATCCACTTCCGTGACATCTGCAGAATGCCGTCGTCAATGAGGAGAAAGCCTCTCTGCTCATAAATTGCCCTTCCTGGTGAAGCCATCTAGGGCAGAGTTGGAGAGAAATTTTTTTTTTTCTGTCAGGGACCATCGGGCTATTTTTAACATCATTCTCAGAACATTCAAAACTATCAACTTAAAATACAGCGTGTGAGAAACCCTGCATAAGCACACTGACGGTGGGGCTGATGGCAGGGACAAGACAGGCTAGTCTCACCTTCGGTCTCCCCTCTCCCTGGCTGAGCAGTCTAAAGCGAACAGGGTGACTAATATGTCAGATTTAATATAGACCATGTTTATCTTTAGAGACCGATTCTGATTTCAGTTCTTAGAGTCTGAGGAAAATCACACTCGGGTCTGTGTGCAGGGCTGTCAGCCACAGACGGGAGATTCTGATGCTAGATGCCTATTGCCTGTGAGCTTCGACTGTTGTTAGGGGAGAAACCTATTGTATACTGATGTAAAATAAATTTGACTTGTTTTAAAATGAGTTTTTTTGAATATGACACCTGTACCCCGCATTCCACCAAAGTCTCATCAGCTAGAGATGGCTACCAGCTCCCATAGGCTGACTAGACCCTGGGAGTCAGCCTCAGAGCCAGGCTGGGAAAAGTCCCTGGTGAGCTGTGTTTATATGACAGAGTGTGCCGTGTTAGTCCAGGTTGGCTAGAGAAACACATCCAGAGACACTCATGTGTGTAATATAGAGTTTTATACCCCCCCCCCAAATGCATATCAAGAAAACATCCTGGCCTAGTCCAGGTCAATTCCATAAGCTCTATATTATCCCTTAAGTTGATAGTGGCCCATAGGCCTGATCCTAGATCATAATTTCTTCTACAGATTCATGCAGCACATGCAATGAGGGTGAAAACATGATGATCACAGGCCAGTGGCTCCATGTTACTTGTCAACAGGAAGGTGAAGCAGAGACAGTGTGTGTCCTGTCTCTAGGGAGGAAGACAGGAGTTCCCAGAATCCTCCGGGGAAGGCCATGTCCACACTGAGGCATCATTGGCTATGACCTCATAGACAGGCTAGAGTCTACCCCTTTACTCACTTTGACAGGAGGTGATGTAACTGCTAGGGTGACTTTCTGTGATTGCATTATTTTTTAGTCACTGGGATGATTCCACTCTCCTAAGAGCCCTTCTAGCACCATGGGGCAAGTGGGGAGGTGTCTTCTCGGGGGTAGTCTTTCTTATGTCTTCACCAGAATGAAAATGGTGGCAGCTGTGGATGCTTGCAAAAATTCAAAATATAGTTCAGGAATTTTTTCCCAATGGACTTTTTTTTTTTTTAAAAAGAACTGCTATAAAAAGCTTGTACTTTATTCATTTTATAGATGGAAACTATCCTTGAAAATTGTTTAACTCAAATATACAACATTTTAGAGATTAAAAAAATAGCCTGCTATAGTTGGTTTTGGGTCATAACAAATTATAGGTGGACCTTTGGAAGAATGAGAATTCCAGGACGTTTCATTCCTTTTGCTCCCTAGGAACTTGTACAGGGATCAAGAGGCAACTGTGCAAATGGAAGAGTGCATGGCTGAAGATTAGGGAAGGTTCTTTTTCAGTCTGTGTGCTGAGCAAAACATCAGAGAAGCTGGATTATAGGAAGAAGGATGTGGCTTCAGGATTGAAGGAAGACTTATTAGCAGCCTGCAATCTGAAGATAACCTTGCTTGGTGAAAGCCAGGAGGACTTGAAGCTTGCTGATGAGCATCAAGGATTTCAGTCTTCAGTATGGATTACATACAATGCAGTGTAAAGAAGATCAAAATCCTCACAAACTGGATAAATAGGTAGCATCATGATAAACAGAGACAAGGTCAAAGCCTTCAGGGATTTTTCTTTTTTTGGACCTACAATCAATACTCATGGAAGCAGCAGTCAAGAGGTGCGTGGATGAGTCGCATTACGTAACTCTTCTGCACAGGACCGCTGCAGAGTAAGGAAACGCCAGGAGGATACTCTGTGGGCCAGGCACACCTCATCTGAGCCCTGTCATTGTCCACGTGAGCGTTGGGAATGGGACAAGGAAGACCACAGTAGCATCGAGACATTGGGATTGTGGTGCTGAAGGAGAATATTGAAAGTGTCTTGGACTGCTAAAAGGAGAAGCCAATCATCCGGGGAAAATGTAAGGAAAGCCAGACTGCTGCTTAACAGCCAGGATGGGGTGACTTCACCTTACAAATTTTGGACATGTTGTCAGGAGAGACCAGTCCCTGGAGAAGGACGTCCCGTTGGGTACAGTGGAGGGGCAGCAAAGGAGGAAGGCCCTCAAAGAGATGGACTTGCACCATGGTCCCACAATGGACTCAGGCACAGGAACAATGGCGGGCATAGCTCTGGACTGGGCAGTGTTGTGGTTGGTTGCGCATGGCGTGGCTATAGGTGGGCACCCCGTGTGCAGGGTCTGCCTGCCAGAGAGCCAGTCAGAGCCTGAGAGGTGGTCTAATGACAGTGCTGATGCAGCCCAGTGAGATGCCAGCCTTGGATTCAAGGCCCAGATCGGCAGGCCAAGGCCTGTTCCCCTCCCTTTGACAGCGCTACAATCAGGAATGCACATGCAGCACCCCACCTGGAGCTGAGAGAAAACCTCAAGAAGCCATCTTCCCAGTGGCTTCCACCTGGTCCACGGACAGGGTTTTCCCCTGACATAGCTCTAGTCCTACTCCAGGTGCTGCAGTTTTAAAATTATGTACTGAACACCAGGGCACAAACAAGCAGAAAAAGACATGGTCCCTCCTTCTAATTGCTGGGCCCTCCTGACAAGGCCACACCTGACAGGGGAAAACGAGAGTTTGAAAGGAGCACCTTCATTTCCGGACACACAAGTCAAACGGTGGCCCCCACCCTCCCAGCAGAGAGCAGGGGGCAGGGGCAGAGGCTGGAGACTCCCCTGTGTGCCAAGGAGGTGAACAGAGGACAAAAAGCACAGTGGCTCTGAGAACAGGGCAAATGAATGGAATGCAGTCTTGAGAGAAGACAATTGATGGGTGAGTTGGGGCATTGGACTTAGGAGACCAGGTGGCCTTTCTCCTAGACGAATCAGAAACCATCTGCTTTACCTTGGGAGAAAACCGACCCCAAAGTCCTGCCATCATCGAAGCAGTGCAGACCAAGAGTGACCCTCCGGGACAGGGTAGAGCCGCCCGTGAGGGTTTCTGAGTCAGTGTCACTCTTTATGGGAGCAGAGAGTCCCGTTGTTCTCCTCCAGATTGGCTGGTGGGTTCGAACTGCGACTTTGCGGATCACCCCTATTTAGAAAGGAGTAGGTGCCAGGTCAGACAGAGGAGGTGGTGGAGGAGAGAGCACCTGAGATGGCTTGGGTGTTTTTGTGTGTGTGTGTGTGTGTGTGTGTGTGTGTGATGGTGGTGGTGGAGGGGGGGGGGGCATGGATGGAGAGGGAGTGTGCCAGATCTAGATAACCTGCCAGAGAGACCGCCATTAAATCCAATTTTTGTTTCTGTACCTAACAGTGTAGCAACAGGGATCAGTGAATTTTGTTTAGGAACCTTTGGCTTTCCCTACCGTGGGTTTTCAATGGTCGGGACAGCTCTGTTTCTATGCATATGACACCCATTAAGCAGCATGAATGAATTCACTAGGTACCAACTGTGATAGTCCAGTGTTCATGAATATTAACTCACGGAACCAAAGAGGTGAAGTTACTTACTTAAACCAGAAAACCCAACCCACGGACATGAAGCCAATACCAACTCATAGTGACCCTGCAGGACAGAAGAGAACTGTCTGTAATCTTTACGAAAGCAGAATGCCACATCTTCCTGCCGCACAGAAATTGGTGGGGTCAAATGCCAGACCTTTTGGGTAATAGCCAGCAACTTAGCCCCTGAGCTACTGGGACCCTTAGCTAGCCTAGGGCCACAGATAATACCGTATATACCTGAGGATAGGCCAACTCAAATATTAGCTGAGGTACTTCGTGGTACCACAAAAATGGCATAAAAAAGGTGCTGAAAAACCTGGTTTACACTTAAGTATATATGGTAAGTAAAAAAAAAAATTATCCAGATGGTCTGGCCCCTGAGTCTTTGTTTTCAATTACTACTACATTCCCCAGGGACTCTCTCCCAGCTTGTCAACTACCACTATGTGGATATCACGAAATCATAAAGACTGATGTACATATTGGCCTATCTCCTCAACCACTCTCCATACCTGTCCATGAGCTGCTCGAGCACTGTGATTTGTTCAGTATATGGTCATTAGCTATGTGGTAGCATAACATATGCCTAGAAAAACAGTTCTTCAGCTAAGGTTGAATGTGTGAATAAAGAGATTTGTTAGGAGTGAGTTCACCTATGCTTTTTTGGGCAAAAAATGAGACAAACCTTAATACTGATTAAATATCTACTCTCCCTTCAGATACTTTATTCACATATCCATTTTTAAAATGCAAGACCACCCTGTGGAGAAACAGCAGTCCTTTTTACAGAGGAGGAAGTTGCAACTCATGACCAAAGTCATAATCCTACTATTCGCCAGTGATGGGAAAAGTTGCGGAAGATATTGCCATGGGGATGATCGAGGCCTGGGTCTTCTCTCTAATGAACATCCTCCCAGGCTTCTGGATCTTGTATAAAACTCTCAGTGAGGCAAAAAATTTGTGTGCATGGACGTGACAGTACATTCTGCTCTTCGGAGATGCCGTTGATGCCCTGTGGACACTGGCTACCTTCATGTCTACCTGCAAATTCCTTTCAGATCCTCCATTGCTGTTATATATGTGCTCCTTGGGCCCGTGGTCAGAACTCACACTCACTGGTTGGACTGACTTGAATTAAATTGAACTGACTCCCAAGTTCCATTTAGGCCAGAGTTCAGACTCCTCATAATTTGAGGAGTGCTTGTTTTCCCATCGCGACCTGTCCTGGTGGATGGTCTTCTAGGGATAACATATTGGGGAATTCGGAAGGACTCCAGATATTCTTCCATAAAGTGAACAGATGCTTTCCAAAGCAGGACTCATCTCTCTCCCTGTCTTTCCCTCCCCCTCCGACATTGTATAGCTTCATGGAACAAGCTCAGTGGAGCAAGCGCTGAAGTCAGTGCTAGCTACCCCATTGGAAACATCTGAGTTTCCATTTTTGCACCCTTAATATAAGGATGAAGGTGCAAACCTGCCACAGAAGTTATGTGGCTTGCTGAGATGCTATAAGTCATTCCCCTCCTCAGGATACCTGATACCTGGAGATGATCAGCAATGCTTATGTTTTTCCTCACAAAGCAAGATAACGTCCCACCTCGGGCCTTATTCTTCCTGCCTTCCAGTTTGGGCCCAGCCCTTGATAATCCATAGATAGCAATAATGCAGAAGCTGTAAAAAGGTAGATGACAGACATCACGCTAATGAAAACTAGCCACATTCTGACACATTGAGATGCATATTCCCAAATGGGTTATTTACCACATTAGAGTGACATGTCACCATGCAATTGGTGCTCAAATACATCACACAAAAAAACTCTCACAAATGAAGCTCAAAATCTGAGAATGAACAAGAAACATAACAAAGCCAGTTTCTGTCTGCAAGCAAAGAACATTAAGATGACTCACGCAGCCCCCCCACCCCAAGTGTTCACACGAGAACTTGGGAAAGGAATAAATTTGTGATTACAAATCTCAACAAAACTCATTATCAAAATTACCCATAAATATCAGTGTCATCACAAGGGGGACTGTGTGGAGTTGAATTTTGTAGGATGTTGCAGAGCAACAACCCCCTGTTGTGCAAACATTTAAACATTAAAAGGTTGTTTGAGCCCACCGAGAGGTACCCTGCTGGCTTGGTGGTGATGCGCTGGGCGGCTAACTGGAAGGTCACCGATTGGAGGGCATCAGCTGCTCCATGGGAGACTGGGTTTTTTATTCCCATAAAGAGTTACAGTCCTGGAAGATCACAGGTGCGGTTCTGCCTTGTCCCATGGGGTTGCTCTCAGTCATAGACCTGACGGCAATGAGTTGGCTTTGGTTTTGAGAGACACTTTGAAGAAAGACCTGGTGATCTGCTTCAAAAGATCAGACTTGAAACTCCCTTGGCGCTCAATTCTACAAACATATACGAGGTCACCATGAGACAGAATGGACTTGAGGTCAACTAGTTTACTCTTCTGTTTGTGAAGCATTAAGTCGCCATACAGAGTCAGGGCCCCTAGTCCGGCCTTCCCGAATTTTGGGGCTCCACTAAGTCCTCCTGGAAATTCTGGCATTGCTAAAATCTGAGACCTCTTGGTCCAGATGTGTTTGACGTTCCACTCTGGCTCCAATGGTCTGCAATCCTCTGCTCACACCTAACAACAGATAAGATTTCATGTTACTGACATCACCTGGGACCTTGACACAGTAGAGAGAGGCTCGCTTGGTGAAAGTGGAGCTCTTTCTGGGACTGACTCTGTAAGCACTTTTTAAGGCACTCCTGATTACCCTGTCAGTTGAAACCCCTTTGTGAATTTATTTAAGCAAAAGCTGGAAGGGAGATCCGTGGGAAAGTCCTGATGTCCCGGCAATGGGCAGCCCTCTGAACAGATCCTGGTTGTCCTGGTCAGGCCTCTGAAAGTTTCCGGCCCGAAGCACCTGGAGAGAGAGGCTGACAGCAGCTTTGTGCATCTCTGAGGGGCTAGTGTTCCTTCCCAGGAGCCCGCACAATAGGGCGAGTGTGCGTCCGCCTGGGCTGTGTGCCCTGTGCGTCCTGGCAGCGTGCCCGCAGCCTGAGAAGCGGCGTTCTGTCTCCAAAGCCTGTGGGCAGGTTTGTGGCTCACCTAAGCAAAGGCCCCCTCTCAGCCAGGGCCTCAGTGGGCAGCACTTAGTAGGTGTGACGTGTGTCAGCTGAGGGCAACTTGAGTTTTTGTGTGCCATTTATCAAAATTCTGCTTTGGGGCAGAAATGAATCCCAGAAGCAATTGTTCTAGTGGTAGAGAAGAGGCTCCCAGACAGAGGAGAGGCTGAAGGAAAGCGCACGTTGCTGGTAGAGGGCTTCAAGGCATGCCAGAGGGCTCCCCGATACTGGGTAAGACTCGTGGAGCATCATAGTGGGGATTGCTTCTAATTTCTGGATAGAAAACCACAGCCCAGAAAAGAATTATCATCACCAAAAGTGCACAGCAAGAATATGATACAATCAGTGCCTTCAATTTCTTTTGATTTCTGGATGGCTGCTATCCAGTCAAGCAGTATGCACATTCCATGATCAAGCTCATCCTCACGCTGAACATAATGCTTCCGAGGTGTTCCTGTTTCTGCAGCTGAGAACGGAGGGAGGGAAAATGAAGCGCTCCACAACCACACAGCTCAGAAGCAGCTTGGCTTGACTGGTAACACAGTCCATTAATAACTGGGTGAATGGATGGACACCTTCAACATCTGGCCCTAACTGTATTTATGTAGGGACTGGACTCACATTGACCTAGAAGAAACTGGCCCCACATCAGGGGTCTCCCTGACAGAGATTTCACTATCAGACAACTTTGGGGTTTCTACATCGACCTCAAATTCCAATCTCATGGGATTAACTTTCTCTGACTGTATGGAGAGCCATTCAGTAAAGCACATGAAGCTGATATGCTGAGGCACATTTCCTGGGCCTGCAGTGCTGTGACAGTACAGTTGCAAGACGAGATTATACTTTTACTGTATAGACTCAGCCTTCTCTGGATAGAGCTCCTTTGACTGTTAGCTGCTGCTGAGTCAGTCGCACTCACAATGGTCCCATGGGCCACAGGACTGGACTGTTGTGACTTCCGGCATTTTCATTGGCTGATTTTTGGCAGTAGACCACCACAATCTTCCCAGGCGGCCTTACTTCACGTGGAAGTTCCCCTCAAACTAGTTTGGCATAACAGCAACATTCTACGTGCTTCCAAGGATCTCCATGCATGCTGGCAGGGCACGAGGGGTGCCAGCTGAGGGTTGAACTTGAGTCTCTCGTGTAGAAGGTGAGAATTCCAGTCAGCACTTCCTCTAAGGAATATGATGACCACAGGTCCTTGGTAGGCTACGGACCATTGAGTCAGTGTAGAAGCAGGGAGGGCAGGATCTTAGGAATTGAGTAGTTGTTGACCTCCAGTGATCCTTGTGGGTTTCTGAGACTGTAAATCTTTACTGGAGCAGAAAGGCTCATCTTTATCCCAAGTTAGGGTCTTTCTGATTATCAACAGAAGGGTTTTGGGTCTGACCTCTCTGACTCCTCTCCTTCACAATGGTATGGTTTGTTTATGGTTTCATTCTTTGTTTACTTTTACTCAATATTTTTTAACCCATTGCTATAATTATTTTTATGCAAAAATTGTCCAAAATCTGGGCAGTAGGTACACCTCCAGGTAACCTCCAGTGTCCACTTACCTTTTCTACCAGTCTTTGAACATCAACTTTACTTCTGGAACAGATTATTTTAGGCTCATCTTGTACTTTCCTTGCCACAGACATGGAACTTACTACTCCTCCAAGTCGTCTGCTATCATTTGGGTGGGAAGGATATTTAAAGATCATGACCTGAACACCTAATATGCTCTTAGCATCATCATCACCATGACTTTTAGATTCTTTTAAAGGGCATAGTTCTAGCTATCTACAAAGGGACGCCACAGAGTTTCTGGAAAGCTCAGGACCACAGTCTCAGAGAACACCAAGCCCAATGGGCATAACAAAGTCCAAAAATATAATGTTCTACCTACTGCTTTGGTGAGTAGGATGTGCTACCAGGGCTTTCAGTGCTTGTGAGCAACCATCTATTGGTCTTTCCCTATGCAGAGGAAAGAGTGAAGAAAATCCAAAATGCTTGGAAACAAGTCAGTCCCATAGACTGATGGAGCAGGTGAGTGTCAGTCTCCAGCACCCGGAGACCAGAAGTAGATGGTGCCCCGCTACCTCAGCCAATTGCTCTGGAATGGATGACATTAGAAGGTCCTGGACAGAGTGAGAGGAAAGTGTGCAACAAACTAAAAGTCATAAAAGGGATCAGGCTTACTGGTCACATAGAGAATTGTGGCACTTCTGAGACGAGGCTCCTTTTCAAGTCTGAAACTAAACTCATGTTCACAGTGCAATTTTCAGCCAAACAACAGACAGATCGAAAAGGGGATCAGTAATACTAGTGAGGTCTGCACACCTTAAAATAATCAACCATTTGAGGTCAAAAGGGCAGCATTTGTGGGGTTTAAAAAGGCATCCCCCCGAAGTGTCTCCCCCAAATATATGTCAGACCTAGGACACTGCTTGCAATTAATGGTAATTAATTGTCGAGTTATCTCCCAGAAGGCATCAGCCGTCCAGAGCAAGTAGACTACTGTTTGTTCCCTCAAAGGTGGGGCTCATTCCCTGCTGTTAAGGACAATGGATTGCTTTCCTGATGTATAGCTCAGAACAAGTCAAGCCAACAGTTCAAGGATGATCAAGGTTAGACTGCCATCGTGAATCTAGGATCCGCTCATCTTGTCACACATATACCCCTGATCTCTCTCCTTCCTATCACGTGTACACCCCTAGATTGTCCCCCTCTCATTGCCTATGGTATCAACCTCTTTTTGTGATGTATGTCATGACCTGTTATCAGGGAGCTCGCACACTCCCAAGTGTATATAAGCCTTGGTTAGAAATAAATCTCTCTCCACCTCCCCTTTCCTGCACCTGCACTCTGCACAGACTGGGTTGCTGAGATCATGGCTGTCCAGGAGGTGAACATGCTACCATAACATGTGTCTGACTTCTATATTTTACTTTTTTCTCTAATCTCTCATTCTTTATGACTTTACTATAATCTTTATATATTATTGTCATACAGTTATGCCTGCTGGACCCCTGATTATTGTTAGGAGTTGGTCTCCCCCAAAAGCATTTACTTAAGGACACAGTTCAGAGGGTTAGGAAAGAAGCAGGAATGGAATGAGGAACCACAGGGAGGAAGTGAGTTAAGTGATGTTACATTATGAGGATTGCAATTAATGAGTTGAAACAAAATAGCTATTATTATGTTGAATAGAAAGTTGATATGGTCTGTGAACCTTCACAATAAAGGATTAAATTTGCAAATAAAGGGTTAAAAGAGTTTGTGGGGAAAAATGGAATGAAAAGATAATGTTACACTTGATCTTAGCCAAAAGGCCGAGAAGCGATGAATGAAAAGATAATGAAAAATTGTCATGAACTTCTTGAATTCTTTTTATCTATCCCCCATATGTGAGTCATTTATGTTATGTATCTATTGTCTGTCTCATCTTTCATGAACTTAAAATGATACCTCCCATTCACATCCAGCGCCACAAAATTCTACTTGACCTTCCTTGTTCCATATTTATGCCCTTGACAATGGTATATGTAGTGACTTACTTAAGATAAATACAAAATAAAATTTGAATATACATGTGTACTACACTAACAACAATTCAAACTTTTGCTTTATTTTCTGTCACTAGATAAGGATGTAGTTAGAATGCTAACTTCAAAAGTCTGTTCAATTAATTAATTGTTCATTCTGTTTTTAGATTTCATTTAAAGGATTTTTTTTGGGGTGGGGGGCGGGGAATAGTAGCTATAAGTGTTGTAGAAGTGTCCACACAGGAAAAAAGGATAGCTTGAAGAGGAGCAAATGATGAGGAAAGAGAAGCTAAGTCCTTGAGAAGAAGAAAAACATTATGTTTCCTTCCATAATTGAGGGGTGCTTCTGCCAGTGTAACAGGAGGTAAGATGTAGGTAGATGAATGTGATTCCTTTTGGGTACTTCCCCTGAAGAGAAGGACTAAGGGATTGTGGGCAGTGCAGAGAGAAGACCCTCAACACCAAGAGAATTTATTGGTTGGGAATGCTAGGATAAAATAGACCAGGTATCCAGTCATGGGGGATCTTTGGGGTTGAGAATTCATACATGGCACAGTCACCATCACGGAAGGGTGACGAGCTCATGAGCATGGCTAGTTGAGGTTGAGGGGCGCACATCTGGATCCGAGGGAGTCCAGACCCTCGGCTTCCAGAGTGCTGAATGGATCGCCCTGGTGCATTTTGCCGCCTTTGTGCGTGAGGATAGCCACAGAGGTGGAGAAGGAGCAAGGACCCAGGAGACAGTCTCACCAGGATCAGAATGAGGGATACAGAAGGAGGTCAGCAGATGACAGCGGGATGATGGCGGAGCCTGGAAGGTGAAGAGGATTATTAGAGGTGCTCAGTAGGAGGGAGAGGAGACTAAAACTGGCCCGAGAGGTTATACTCTTCTTCTTTATGTGGTGATGGAGAAGAACATTGAAAGTGTCATGGACTGACAAGAGAACAAGGAAATCTGTCTTGGGAGAAGAATAGCCAGAATGCCCCTTGGAAGTACGACGGGGGACACTTCATCTCCGGCACTTTAGATATATTATCAGAGAGACCAGTTCCTGGAGGAGGGCAGTATGCTTCCTAAAGTAGCAGGGCATGGAAAAAGAGGAAGGCCTTTGTGGGAGTTACACTATCTGTTGTCAATTTGAGACTTAAGAGTGAAGGGGTGGAGTCTAGCCTGACAGCCAGTTCTTAGCTTTATGACCTCACTTGGAGGCGCTAAGAAGATAAGTTGCTCACTGGAGGTGGGGCACAGGCTCATTCCCTGCAAGGCATGCTTGCTGACAAGACACACGGAGCTAAGTTAGCGCTCTGGAGCTGGAGGCGTCAGGTGGAAACTCCTGCCAGCGCTGAGATGCCTCTGTGGCCACTGGATCCACAAGACTTCCCACCCACTAGCCTGGGTTCTTCCCGCATTCGGCATCATTGCTTGTATTTCATGAATCTGAAGAGGATGTTTAGATTGGTATTGGACATATGGGCTAATATCAGATCTATGAACTTGATCTGGACTGGAATGTTTTCTCAATATATAATTGGTCTTTCTTTAAAAGATCATTTTATTGGGGATTCATACAACTCTTATGACAATCAATGCATACATCAATTGTATGCAGACCACAGTTGCAATTTTGTTGCCATCATCATTCTCAAAACTTCCTCCTACTTAGGCCCCCGGTTTCAGGTCTCTATATTTCCCTTCCCCTCCCCCATGAACCCTTATAATTTACAAATTATTATTTTTTTTTCACATCGTACCCTATCAGATGTGTCCCTTCCCCCACTTCCCTGTTGTCCGTACCCCAGGGAGGAGGTTATATGTAGATCCCTGCAATTGGTTCCCCCTTTCTTCTCTACCTTCCTTCAACCCTCCTCATATCACCACTCTCACCACTGGTCCCGAAGGGGTTATCCATCCTGAATTTTCCATGTTCCTGGCTCCTGTCCATACCAGTGTACATCCCCTGGTCCAGCTGGGTTTGTCAGGTAGAATTAGGATCATGATAGTGGGGAGGAAACATTTAAGAATTATAGGAATTGCATATTTCATTGTTGCTACACTGTACCTAGACTGGCTCATCGCCTCCCTGTGACCGTTCTGTAAGGGGATGTCGCTTCACTGATTGTTGGGCTTTGGGTCCCCAATCTGTACTCCCCCTCATTTGTAGTGATAAAATTTTTAATTCTTTGATGCCCGATACCTGATCCCTTTGACACCTTGTGGTCACACAGGCTGGTGTGTTTCTTCTACGTGGACTTTGTTGCTTCTGAGCTAGATGGCCACTTGTTTCCTTTCAAGCCTTTAAGACCCCAGATGCTA
>PVJH01026487.1:0-30007 GCA_004026705.1 Nesogale talazaci
TGTATGTAAGGAACACATTTTCTTAATTTATTCTTGATAAACATTTAGGTTTCCATATACTGTGAATAGTCTGCAGTAAACACTGGTGTGTATTTTAAAGACTTTAGATTAACTGATATTTTATACTTATGAGGCTATATTGGTTTCTTTTTTATTTAAATGTTGTGTCTGTGTTTTCTCCCTTCTATATCAGATAGATAAATTATTCAAAAGTTAGGCCCAAGTGCCATGCACTTAATTTTCTTCTACATATTTTATGGCTTTAATTTTTACATTGACATCCTTCTTAATCCATTTGCTATGTGATTTATTTGCTTTCACCTAATGTCTAATGGTATAGAATTTTTCATAGGTTTGCTGGCTCTTTGTGAAAATAATAAGTGTAAATATATTCCTGTATTTATTTCCCAGGACATTTTTTATTTCCCTGACAATTGACTCTTCTCATGCATCTATTTCTCCAGAATAGTTTTTCAACTTGAATTAGTTCTTGAATTAGAACTTAAGTTAGTTCTCTTCGAAAACTTCATGTAGGTGTAATACATACCCTTTTGTGTTAGAATGTTGCTTTAGTTTGTCTTTACTCAGCATAATACCTATGAGATTTATCATCATAGAATTCGTCCACTGTTTCTTTGTATCAGAATAGTATTCCACTGTTTCAATTAATACATCACAACTTGTTTAGCTAGTCTCCTGATAATGGATTTGTGTTGTTTCAGTTTTAGGTGACAATAAAATTGCTCTAGACATTCCTTTTTAAGCCTTTTGGTTTATTTCTTTTGAATATTTAGGAGTGGAATTAATAGAATTTTAGGTTACTCATTTTTATGTCATAATAGATTTTCTAAACTTTTGGAGGGAGAATTCAGGCCACCTTTGCTGACTTCTGTTTTCTTCTTGTTTCTGAATGGCTTTTAGGAATTTTTGTTTAACTATCTCTTTTTGTAGCTCTATTCCCCTCCACCACTTAGCTGAACCCCCTTTTCTCCTTTTAATCTCCAGGTGGTTCAACTCAATCACTCCTGGCAGCCTTTCTCCCATCCAAGTACTAACCAGGCCCAACCCTGTTTAGCTTCCCAGATCAGAGGAGATCGGGCGCATTCAGGGCAGTATGGCGTAGACTCGGCAGCTTCCCTTCAGCGGTGGCTCTTCCCTCGGAAATGAGTCGCTGTTGGGCAGTCTCAGGTTTCGTAGGTTGTACCTATCCCTCGGGACATAGGGTTGACACGTTCCTATTAGCTGGTGCTCAAGTTGGCCTGCTCTATTTCCTTGTGAGTGCCAGTGGTCCGCGGGGTGGTTTTCCTTTTCTCAGACCCGTCCTCTGTTCCACTGCTTCCCCCTGTTTCTTCCATCACACGACGGTTACTACCGCAGGGCTTGTTGTCAGGTGATGTCCAGACAGATCCAACTGACAGCAACCCTACGTGTAACAGAAGTCATGCTTGAGCTCACTGCTGCCGATCTCTGTCCATCTCTCGTCCTCTTCATTGCCCTGCCCTTCACAAACATGATGACTTTTTTTCAGGACTCCTGACAGCATGTCCAAAGTATGTGAGAAGTCTCACAATCCTTGCTTCTAAGGAGCGTGCTTCTTTCAGTACGGATTGTGCGATAGAATTTATGAAGGTTATAATTTGGACCTTAACTAGTTTTAAGGATTATCTATGTGCTTGGGATTTGCTGTTGAGTTGCCATTTAATTCGATTCGCTCTATTTTTATGTGAGGTTTAGAAATGATAATGAAATGTGTTTTTATCCAGCCGTCTTGGATTACCATAGCTCATTCAATGCATATTTCATGAAGTTTACATCCTTCTCTCTCTTTCTCTTTAAAAATCATCCATACAGAGAAAACGGAATTGGGAAGTAGAATACCCTTTTCTTCCAAGAGAGAGACCACGACAATTCAAGAACGCAAGACTCAGGACAGCGGGTACAGCTGCCTCCCTCTCCGACGCCTGGCTCAAGTGTGGAGAAGGATTTCAGGACATTTTGGAAACTCCGGTAAAGTAGTTGTCAAATTATCTTCCCTGAATGCCAACTAATAAATCTTACTAAGTTCTTGATTCTTCAGGCAACTATAATTATATTTCTTTAGAATTCCCTTTCTTCTTCTTTTAGGATTCTTATACTTGAGACATTACTATATTTTTATTCTTTTTCTCATTCATTGAGTACCTTTTGTAACTTTGTTTGTTTGTTTTTTGGGCATCACTGCCCTCTGGTGGTGGGAGTAGGAGGCCCAGCCTTTGCTCCTGTGGAGCCGCTGCTGGAATTGAACCTCCATCCCAGTGGGCCACAGTCCCGCGCACAACCACTACGCCACTGGGGCTCAGCTCCTTTTGTAATTTTGGCAGTGTGGTATTCACCTCTTTATGTTCTGCAGAATCTTTTTATTTATTTATTTTTATTTATAAATGGAGATAAATGTTACATTTGTTCTCAGAAAATCAAGCTATTGAGCAAAAAAATTCATAAGATCGACACTTAAGAAATATGTATGGCTTTATCACCTACTGTATCACCACAGAGGTCTAAACAACTTGGTACTGCTAAAATAGCAGCTATCCAAATCAAGGGAAAAGAACTGAAAACCAAGAAATGAAATCATCAGCATACAGACAAATGACCTTTGATAAGGCTCCAAAAAATATCAAATGGGAAGTGGACAGCCTCTTCAACAAGTGTTGAAAATGGACGTTCGAGAAAATGGTGTTAGAGTAAATAGATATCTACGTTCAGAAAAAATGAAGCAAGGCCCTTACCCCACTCCATGCACAAGAAAAAACTTAAGGTAGATTACAGAGCTCAAAGCAAAACCCCAAACTTTTAGGACCATCAGTGAGGGAATTGGGACAAACCCAAGAACTCTGGTGGAGGGACTACATAAGCTAACAGAGACAGGGTCAGACACAAACACAGGGGAAGCACAAACTGACAGGTGGGCTATCCTGAAGATAAAACCCCTGTTTTCATTGAAAGACCTCGCCAAGAGAGTGATGAGAGCCCATAGACTGGGGAAGCCTCTTTAGCAATGACGCATCAGACAAACGCCTTATTACTAAAATCTGCAACACTCTGCTAGCCTACAATAAGAAAAAAACAAATAGCCCATTGAAAAGGTGGGCAAAAGACCTGAACAGAAGTTTCATAAGGGCAGAAATCCAAATAACCAAGTAAACATCTGAGAAGATGTTCCCAATAATTAACCATAAGGAAAATGTAAATTAAAACACCTATGAGATACCATGTAAACATCCTGGAAGGTCGCCCAGTTCAAAAGAACCAGAAAGCAACAAGTGGGAGGTGGTGCGATAGGAGCTCTCATCCACCATTGGTAGTTCTGTAGGTGTGTGCAGCCATTATGGAAGTCAATTTGGCAATACCTAAAACAAATGGGCATTGAGCTATGGTAAGATTCAGGAATCCCCCTACTGGAATATACCCGGAAGAAGTAAGAAAGAGAGCATGGCCACACATCTGTGCTCCAATGTTCATCACGGCGCAGCTCACAATTGCCAAGAATTGGAAACAGCCAAAATTTTCATCAAACAGCAAATGATTTGAGAATGATGAGGGCAGCAAATGTACAAATGTGCTTGACACCATGCATGGATGTATGGATTGTGATTAGACCTGTAAGAGCCCCCAATAAAATGATTTAAAAGAAAGCCAATTCTTTTCTAGTGACTGTTTGACTGTATAAAATTAATTGGGGGTAAGTGGTTGAGTGTGGGACTGCGGCCTGCGGGCTTGGTGGTTCAAATCCAGCGGCGGCTCTCAGGAGCAGCGCTGGGTAGCTTCCACGACCACCAGAGGGCAGTGATGCCAAAAAAAAATAATTGGGAAATATGAAAAGATTACTTGTGATTATATTGCACCCTTTTGCCTGTGATACTCGACCTCCATGAATGTTAATATAATTGTAAATGATGTCAAACTTCACTTTCCAGCAAATATTAGTCATAAGTGTCTGAATATAGTTCTGTCTTGGTCGTCATCTCTGTGGAACTTCTTATATCTATTTAAAATGTAGCTGTGAAGAGTCTGTGACAATTAATTACTCTTTGTGGAATGCAGCACAGAATCACAATGATATTTGAGCACAGAATCATTGGCCTGTGTTTATTTTCTGTTTATTTTGTTTTTCCACATCATTGCACTGGTGGGAGCTGGAAGCCCAGCCTTGCTCCTGGAGAGCTGTTGCTGGATTTGAACCGCCAACCCTGTGGGCAGCAGTCCCGCACACAACCAGTGCGCCACCAGGGCTCAGCTTGGTCTGTGTTTTTAATAACTATATTAGTTTGAATAAAAAAAAAAATAAAACCTCTGGTGTATACATACAATGAAGCACTATGCATCCCTAAAAGGAGGTGATGAATGCATGAAGCACATCATCTCATGGGAAGAGTTGGAGGAAATTATGCTAAGTGAAGTAAACACAAAAGGACAAGTACAGCATGTGTCCACTGAGGAAAGCTTGAAAAGCACAAGGGGTATTTATGCACCAAATGCATAAATTCAAGGGGTGAAGTAAAGTCCCGCACTCTGGCAGGGATCAGACCCAACCCAGGGATGCATATGGCATCTAAAAGCCAACTAAAAAGGAGGGGGAGCTGAGCCCCGATGACATAGTGGCTGTCACTATGCGGGACTGCAGCCCACAGGGTTGGCGGTTCAAATCCAGCAGCAGCTCTCCAGGAGCAAGGCTGGGGCTTCCTACTCCCACCAGGACATTGATGTGAGTAAAAAGAAAAAGGAGGGGGAAAATTGAAAAAACAAACAAGGATGTGGAGCGTGAGGAAACACTAACCCACACATGAAGAGAGTATTGTTCATTTATAATTTATCGAGTTCACAAGGGAGGGAGAGGGAGAGGTAGGGAACAAAAGGGTTGCTGATACCAACGGCTCAAGAAGATAGAAAATATTTTGAACATGATGATGGCAATATATGTACAAATGCGCTTGACACAATTCATGTGTGAATTGTTGTAGAAGCTATAGGAGCCCCAACAAAATGATTTATTTTAAAAAAGAGAAAGAAGTGTTTATATAGTCAAGTGTTTGGGCAATTGAAATAATCTGATTAATTTTCGTATATGCAGTAATTTTGAAGTATGTAAAGCACAAAGAACTGCTATGATAAACTAAAGGTTTAGGGGCTCCAGATGGTCCTGAGACCACCCAGGTAGTCACAGTCATGTTTATGAACAGTTACTAATACTAAATGTTATTGTGAAGAAGTTTTGATTATTCAAGTCTCTGCAATCTGGGAAAACAAAACATAAGTTTATAAGAAAATGTGTTCTGGGAATATTTAAATTGGTAAATATAAGTCATGAAAAGTGAGAATATCTTAAGGAAGATATAGTTTAATGTTCTTAATATTGTATAAAATATTGTTTCTTAGCCATTTCCATTTAAATTTCTTACTATCTTTTGCCCCCAGGTATTAACAGCTGAAAAGAAGACTATAGCAGACAAGCATCCTGAATTATCCCCTAGACCCAAGGAAGGTAATATATTTATGTTGCTTTCTTAACAGATGGTATAAGACTAATGTGTATATATCCTTTTTTAATAGATTTGCTTTGATTTTTAAAAGTTAATTACATGCATAAGGATGTTATTGTCGTTAAGTGTCATCTAGTCGGTTTTAGCAGTGTTTCTGTGTACACAGAACAAAAAAGTGACTGGTTATGTTACACAGGGTTCTCTAGAGAAACAAAACCAGATCAATGTATCTCACTTCCATGAAATAGCTAATACACTGGCAGTCCTTCAAGTCTTGAGGGCCACCAGTAGTCCTCTGTAGAGCAATTCAGGTAGTCTGGCCACAGGCAGCAAACAGCAAAGCAGGTCACCAACCGTCATGCAAGATGGCAGGGTCCAATAGTTCCCAAGCAATGTATATTCCAGTGGCATAGCGAAGCAGGTCTTGAAGGAAGCTCAAATTGCAGCAGCACAGTCCACGGCTTAGGTGTCCCACAGGTAGAGTAGCTAGCAAATGGAGGCACGGAACAAGCAAGGCAGCCAACACTGGCCCAATGATCAAAGAGCAAGAGACAAGACAGGCGAAGCTCACAGAGCCATCTCCCTCTCCCCCCTTCAGTTAATTCCATGTGTGTTCATTGGCCATGTTGGCACAATAAGCCTACCTATCACACTGATTCTATTACATCCTCCTAGTAGTTATGTTTAAGTCTATTGTTTGAGTCACTCTGCCAGTCCATCTTACTGACTCTCTTCCTTTAATGCTGTCCCTATACTTCACCAAGAATGATACTCTTTTCCAAAGACCAAGAATGATATCCTTTTCCAAATCTCTCCCAATAGTAGGTCCAACTTATATGAAATGCAGTGACGCCACCATTGTTTCTGAGAAATATTCTGGCTCTCCTTCCAAGACAGATGTTTGTTTCCTTGGCAGTCTGCGGTACTTTCAGTGTTCTTCACCTGCACCATAATTCAAATGCAGTCTTCCGTATTCTCCACTCTTCCTTATTCATCGTCGAATTTTCACATATATACGAGGCAGTTGACAATACCAAGACACGGATCAGACACATCTTAGTCCTTAAAGGAACATCTTTGCTCTTCGACACTTTGTTTTGTTTTGTTTTTTGTTTTGGGGACATCACTGCCCTCTGGTGGTGGGAGTAGGAGTCCCAGCCTTGCTGCTGGATTTGAACCTCCAACCCAGGGGGCCGCAGTCCCGCGCACAACCACTACGCCACCGGGGCTCAGGCCCTGCTCTTCGACACTTTAAAGAGGTTTTGTACAGCAGATTTACCCAATGCAATATGTTAGTTGTTCTTGGATGATGCTTCCATGAGCATTGATTGTGGAGCCAAACAATGAAATTGACAACTTCAATCTGTTCTCCATTTACCACAATGTTACCTAGCAGGTCTAAGGATTTTGGTTTTCTCTATATTGAAACATAATCTTTACATAAGGCTGCAGTCCTTAATCTCCATCAGCAAGTGCTTGAGGTTCCCATCACTTTCAGCAAGCATGGTTGTGTCATCTGCATATCAAAAATCATTAATAAACCTTCCTCTAATCCTGATGGCACATTCTTCTTTATATAATCCAACTTCTCTGATTATTTACTCAGCATACAGATTGAATAAGCACGATGAGAGGTTACCAACGTGATATATACCATTATTAATTTTAAATCATGCTGTATTCCCTAGCTCTGTTTTCACAACACCTTCTTGGTTCTGAATGAGCACAAGGAAGTGTTCTGGAATTCCCATTCTTCTCAAGACTATCCATAAGTTGTTATGCACACAATTGAATGCTAATGCATAGTCAATAGAGCATATTCTGTTGAATAAATCTTGTCAGAAGTTTCGAAGGAAGACCAAGAAAATAAAATGAAATTGAAAGAGCTTGTACCCTTTAAGTAGAGAGCAGTATTCTTTAAATGAAAGGATATAATGAGTTTAGTTACCAAGTAAAATAAGAGTGCTAGAAATGGTGTAATTTCTTTCCTGAAAGACACTGTGAAGTATTTTCTGAAAATCTTTGTTAATTTCGGTCAGAAACTACCAGCCCCTTGACTTTTTTGTTAGAATTTGTTGACCAGCTTTTCTCCTTATTTTATCATTGGTTTCTTAAGCACAGACTTCTGTTACTCCTCTTGGTATCTCAGAGACTACACAGGTCCTGCCACCTAGTGGGCACACAGAAATGTTTCTAGATGCATGGTAACAAAGCTCATAATTTGCCTGGTGTCCTCGGTAGAATTCTACTACATTGGATCTTAACTTCAAGAAAAGAACCATGTTCTTGTAAAAGATATGTTGAAGACCTAATTCTGAACCTGTGAATGCGACCCCATTATCAATTAGGTTAACCTGAAGGCCTCCTGGAGCAAGTTGGGTTCTAATCTTATATGGTTGAGATTCATATAAAAATAGGGGCAGAAACACAAGAACAGAGGCAGGATACCTTGTGCTGGTGCAGTTGCAAGCCAAAGAATACATGGGGCTACCAGAAACTGAGTTAGAGGCAAAGAAATGATTCTCCTTCAAAACTTTAGAAGAAAGCAACCTGAGACACCCTGGTCTGACTTCCTGCCTCCAATACTGTGAGGCATTAATTTTCTATGCTTAGAAGTCACTGTTGCATTAGAAAATCGAGACACTAATAAATTATCAGTCGTGGTTTCACCTGTAAGTAGTTGGTTAAAAAAAAAAAACTCACTGCCATTGAGTTAATTCTGACTCAAAGAAACCTGATCGAACAGAATAGAACTGCCCTTTTGAACAGTTTCCAAGGCTGCAAATCTTCATGGGGATGGAAACCTCTTCTTTCTCCCTTTGAGTGACTGGTGGGTTTGAACTGGTCACCCCGTAGTGCTTGTAACACAACCCACTGTCCCACCAGGGTTCCTTTAATTAGTGTAGTCTTTAGGTGCATTTTGAGTTAGTTCCTACATATCTTGACTCACATATACAACAGAACAAAATACTGTCGGTCCTGCCTCATCCTCACAATTGTTCTTTTCTTTGAGCACATTGCTGAAGACGCTGTCAGTCCATCTTGTAGAGGACCTGACTCTTTCATTGCCGCTTGTCTTGACCAAGCATCCTGTCCTTCTCCAGGGACTGCTCTTTTCCTGACTACATGTCCTAAGTATCTGAGATGAAGTCTTGCCTATAAGGTAGCAGTAGTAGTTGTTAACTTTGTCTCTTGAGATTTTTAATGTTCCTGTTATCGTTAGGTACCATCAAATTGGTTCTGACTCAGAAAGTGTCTCTTTAATCATTAAATAGTGTACTTCCTTATGTTTTGTAAGTCTATTTTGCCTCACAGTAAATTAGCCACTTTGTTTTTCTCCGGCCTAAGGTGTATCTCTTTTAAGTTGCATATAGTTAGAACTTCTGTGCTCATTCAATCTGCTGCTCTTCGCGTTTTTATAAGAGTATATAGACAATTATATTCATGGCAATGAGAGATAAGGAAAGACTTCTTTCATTTTTGTTTCGTTGTCTCCTCTACTACCAACTCTTGTGGAATTTCTTTGGAACTATTTTGATTCCCTTTTTATTTTTGTATAGTTTGTAAATATATCTTCTTTGTGGTGACAATGATGGTTACACTTATCATCTTAGATTTAACTATCTGGCTTAAATTAATATCAATATTGACTAGGTATTTTCATAAATCCTGTCTTTTTAAAAAATTTACATAAAGTTGTTTTCCTCTTTCACACATATGTTGATTTTTAAATGTAGAAAAATTCTTTGTGTTTTTCTTTTGTTCTTTGCACTTATGTAGACTTCTGACTTGGGGGACAGCTTTGGCACTTCATCTAAAATGGATATGGATTACTCACAAGGGGGTCACACTGGAATACTAAAAATATAATGGGGGTGTAGAATTAGAGTGCTTCATCTCTGATCACTGTAATAGGAATATGGTCTTATAGGGTACTGTCCTTTTGGACACGATTACTGAAGTCTAAAAGGATGTGTGAGTGGTTAGGTACACGAGACCTGGAATCAGTAACCTGAAAGAAGTGGGGGATAGAATGATGGTATTTAACATGTCCATTTCTTTCTTTAAACATAGAGGTTATGTCTGCTCTATATCATTCTTGTAAGACTTGTGACTATTTGTATGTGTGGGGGGCATTTATTTGTACTAGTAATCCCAGGATAGGCAAGCTAATGGGGACAACAACTGAACCAATGGTTCCTAGGAGTTAGGGGAGAGGAGGGAAGGGTCGGGGAGCAAGGAGCCAGTAATGAAGAGTACAAGAGAATAGTTAGTGTTCCAAAATTGATAATGAAGAGTGGGTAATCTTTCTTGATATATTTGAATAATTTAATTGTATCTGAATTATTGAAATGTGAATGATGGCTGAGCCCTGGTGGCATAGTGGTTGTGTGTGGAACTGTGGCCCACAGGGTTGACAGTTCAAATCCAGCAGTAGCTCCTAGCAATGCTGGGCTTCCTACTCCCACCAGGGCAGTGATGTCACACACACATTAAAAAAAATGTGAATGATACACATACTGTGGAGTAGAAGATGATTAATTAATTAATTGATTGATTGTTGATAATTACTATCTATACTCTGTATAAACTGACCTGAATACCCACCGAGGTACCTAATTTAATCACAAAAACTGCATTAAAAGTGTGCTAAAAACTTGACTTAGACTCAAGTATATACGATAATATGTTTGTATATGTAAGAAGGAACAGATGGACTTTGGACTTCTACTTAAATTCTGCCAGAGTACAAGAACAGTTTTTCTAATAACCTGGATTTCTGTGATGCTCACCTTCCCAACATGATACCTGTAGACAAAAATGTGGTGAAGAAAGCTGATGGTGCCCAGCTATCAAAAGATGGAGCGTCTGGGGACTTAAAGGCTTGAAAGTAAGCAAGCAGTGACCTAGCTCAGAAGCAACAAAGCCCACATGGAAGAAGCACACTAGCTTGTGGAATCATGAGGTATCAAAGGGATGAGATATTAGACTTCAAGAACTAAAAATCACAACATTGCATGCTCACTTTCCTGATATGATCCCTGAGGACAAATGTGTGCATAAGCAAATGTGGTGAAGAAAGCTGATGGTGCCTGGCTACCAAAAGATATAGCGTCTGGGGACTTAAAGGCTTGAGTAAACAAGCGGCCATTCAGCTCAGAAGCAATAAAACACACACGGAAGAAACACACCAGCCTGTGTGATCATGAGGTGGTGAAGGGATCTGGTGTCAGGCATCAATGAGCTAAAATTATATTATTATTAATGAGGGGGAGTACAGATTGGGGACCCAAAGCCCATCAATAGGTGAGGTGACATTCTTTTGCAGAGAGGTTACAAGGAGAAGATGAGTCAGTTAAGATACAGGGTAGGAGCTATGAAATATGCAACCTTCCTCTAGTTCCCATGCTGCCTCCCACCCACTATCATGACCCCAATTCTACCACATAAATCCAGCTAGACCAGAAGATGTACAGTGAATTTGGAAACATGGGAAACTTAAGATAGATGATCCATCAAGACTAGTAATAGGAGTGATAACACCAGAGGGGAGGGATGGAGGAATAGAAAGGGAGAACCAACTTCAGGGATCTACACGTAGCCTCCTCTCTGGGGCACGGACAACAGGGAAGTGAGTGTTGGGACACATTGTACAGTGTACAAGATGAAAAAAATAATTTGTAAATTACTAAGGGTTCAAGGGGAAGGGTGGGAGGAAGGGTAATATAGGGAGTTGATAACGGGGGCCTGGAGGGAGGGAGAATGTTTTGAGAGTGATAATGGCAATGGGTGTGTAAAAGTGGCCTGCATACAACTGATGTTGTTAGGGATTGTGATGGGAGTTGTATGGGCCCCCAATAAATTGATTCATTAAAAAAGGAGGGGGGTTGGGGAAAGGGGAGGGTTTTTGTTTTTGTTTTTAAAGAGGAGCTTGTACCAAGGGCTCAAGTGGAAAATGTTTGGAAATGTATGTGGCAACATGTGTGCAAATGTGCTTAATACAAATGATGGACTGAATGTTGTGGTAGCTGTAAGAGTCCCCAATATTTTTTTTTTTTAATGTGGGAAAAAAAGATAGCTTCTGGAATCTTAAAGGCTTGGAATTAAACAAGTGTTCATCTAGCAGAGAAGCAACAAAGCCCACATGGAAGAAACACATCACCCTGTGTGATCATGAAGTGTCAATGAGAAGAGGTAGCAGAAGTTCAGAAGCATAACACACTTTTATGTGAAAGGGCATGGATGCATTAGAGACCAGTGATTAATCTGGGTAGATTAGTGAAGCAAATTCATAGACACTCGTGTAGAAGAAAAAGCTGCATATAAAGAGTAATTGTACATTAAGAAAACATCCCAATACAGTCCAAATCAAGTCAATAAGTCTGATACCAAACTATAAAGTCCTATTCACACTCACGAAACACATTCACCAATGCCAAATGCAGGAAGATTACAGACCAGTGGGTGGGAAGCCACGTGGATCCAGTGGAGTTGTAAGCATCTCATGGCTGGTAGGGCTCTCCACATGGCTCCTCCAGCTTGGGGCACTGGCGTAGATAGCTCCATGTATCTTGTCAGTTGCCATGTCCCCCAAAGAGTGAGACTTTGTCCTGCCTCCAGTGAGCTACTAATATTCTTAGAGTCTCCAAACGAGGTTAACAGGTTGCGACCTAACTGACAGGATAAAATCACAATCCTTTCAAATTAACTCTTAATTTGACTCTCAATTAGTTCTCTCAAATGGACAGTCACTCTCAGTAGGGCCACACAAAAAAAGATGATAAATTCAGGGTGTGGTTTGGCACTGATGAGCCACATAGTTATCTGCTTGTTTTTAATATTTCTTCCCCTTAATATTAAACTGTTATTTGCTTTACCTCATTAATCATGTTAGATTTATGTATGTTCATTTGTATATTTAAGATTGTTGAGTACATGAATGTCAAGACAGATAACCCTTCAGAAACAGTAACAGGAGGAATGGTATCCTGAGAGTTCAGGAAGAGAGAGGGGAACAGGGGAAGGGGAAGGGACAGCTGATAGCATTGATGATTGTATAACTCCACTTGATGGAACTGAACAACAGAATTGTATGTGAATGGATATATTGGATTATATAAGATATGTCAATAAAACTATTATAAAAGGTGTATTATATTCTAGTTGATTTGTGTTTCCATAAAAATGATTATGTCTTGCCTTCGTTGTATTCACATTGAGTTTTTTATTAAGGCATTCAAAATTTGAAAAATATTAGAACAGCAGCATAGACTGTCTTAGTGACTGTGGCAGTCGTGTACTCGTGTGTCAATGTCATGATTGGGAATGTAGGGGTCGAGTCTAGCCTGTCAATCTGGAGATAACCCATGAGAACTCTGTGTGGGCATGACTTTCTCTGAGAATTCTGGGAAGACTCACAATATTTCCCTCGTGGAGATGAGAGACCATCTCCCCAGTTGTTGGGAGACAGTCAACTCACAAAACAAAATGGCAGTGTCCAAAGAAGGAGGAGCCAGAGGAGAAGCCATATGGTCCTACCCTGATGGAACCAGACCTCTGGAGCCAGAGAAGCCACAGAGAGACCCCTGCCAGCACTGAAATGCTTCTACTGCAAATGGATACTGCTGATGGACCCTGAGCCCTGGAAATGAGGAGCCATGGGGAGACCCTTGTCAGCACCAGGATGCTTCTACTGCATGTGCTTTGTGAATTGGAAGGAGACTTTTTAGATTGGTATTGGACGTATGGGCTAATATTAGACTTATGACCTTGGACTGAACTGACTTGGGATGGTTTCTCAATGTTCCATTCCTCTTGTATATAAACCTTTCACTTATATCCATATGTATGTTTATTAATTTGTTTCTCTAGTCTACCTGGACTAACACAGTAGCATCCCATCTGAAATCAGAATACATTGATACTGTAAACGTTTTACTTTGGGATTCATGCCCTATGGAAATTAAATACTTTACAACATATTGGAATTGAGGATTATGATGGAATGCAATTGTTAACCGTTAGCAAGCAGATAGATAATAAGGTTTCTTAAGTCTTAGGACTTAGGAGTGTCTCTATTGATTAATTTGATAGCAATAATTAGTCATTTATGATACTGAAGCAATCTTCTTCACTGTCTTAATGATCTCAGAGTTATTTGGACAGCCCTTTCAAGAGACATCTGCATCCAACCTGTGTGCCTTTAAGGAAAACAGAAAGTCATAAAAAATTCCAAAGAATCGGGGGCAAGGAAACGATAGTGTATGTTAGGCTGATTATTGTAAAACAAAGCTTGTGTGAGTTAGGCTAACTATAGTAAGTAAGTTAAGCTAGACTTTAGACTTTGATTCATACCACCTCATTACCCCTGTGCCATATACAGCTCAGGCCTGACTAGTGCTTTCGTTTTTCATCCATTTTCAGAGATCCAAACACATACCTCAGGGTGGGCAGAACCCTTGGTTGTTGGCCACTGCTTCCTATCTAACTCTGTAAGGACTCCCAACTCTTGCCCAAGAGCAGTTTTGTCACCTCAAGACTTGTCAGAATATATTTCTGGATATTCAAGAATATCTTCCCTTTTTATGTTGAAGCAAGAGATCGGTGTTCTTCATAGGGCCCTGAGACAGCTATGGGATGGTACACTGTGGGATCAGCACTGTTGTGATTTCTCCCACAGGTTTATGTCCGGGTTCTGCCGCCCAAAAGATTTGTGCTGTTAGTTTCAGAGCCAGAAATGTGGACCCTCCCAGGGACTAAGGAAGTGCCTTGGTTAGGGTCACTAGAGCTACCTAACGACTGTGCTGAATTTGGGAGGGGTGAAGACAGATTTGGAGAAGAATTATTTTATAAGTTATATAGTTTTTCTTTGTGGTTTTTTGTTATTGTTGTTTAGTTTTTATTTTGTTTGCAGTTCTTGGCTCTGGTGATTTACCCTCCATTTCGGAGTTCTTCCGTGGTGAATACATAGTTATAGTTGCATTTTGGACTTCTCTTGTTTGGATGGTCAGGATTTTCAATTTGCCTATATTGCCACATTCCCAGGACATTCTAATTCTGTTCTAACATCATCCCCAAATAGACATTTGGAGAATGCCTGCAGGTTCATAGAGATTAGGCATGTTGACACTCTGCTTTTCAGAAATCTGCCATGAAAACCACAGGGGCACAGTTCTTCTCTGACACATGACAAGGTCATCATGCATTGGAATCAACTCCACAGTTATATAACTGTGATACTGGCAGCACAGGTCACATACTTTTGTAAAGCTATTCTGGAATCATCTGGAATGCTTCTGAAAACACAAATTCTTGAAAGAAACTCTAAAATGGAATGCACAGCCAAATTGAATAATATGAGTACTATATATTAAAATAATGGTATCACATTAAAACTTAACGATGGTATTTGAACTGTAAACCTTAGGCTACAAACAAAATGAGCTCTAAAAAATGTATTTAAACACTTGTGTGAAGATATGTCTGATGTATCACATAATTCAAGTATTTTTAAAGACCAATGTAAGAACTTTATCATATTTCAGGACTTTATCAATTAGTACATCCTTTCCCATCAATCAGTTGTAACTTTGCCCTCTTACGAAGATCCCTTGTGCCCATTTAAGAATAATTAATCCCTGTATCAACCCCTAGTCTGAGGTTAACAGCTTGTCTACTTTCTGTCTCTATTACGGTGTCTCTTCATGTAAAGGAAATCTTACAATACCTTACATAGGGTTTCTGAAACAGTAAATCTTTGTGGGAGTGGATAGCATCATCTCTATTTCCCTCAGAACTATGGCTAGGTTTGAACTACAAACCTTGCAGTTAGCAGTCTACTGTGTAACTCAGCACCACCAAGGCTCCTTCTATGGACATTAGGACTAAGACATTTAGTCACTGTACTATGCATCATGGCAGGCAGGTGAGAAAAGGGAGTACTAAGGAGTTAGTCCTGACTCGAGGCTATCATGTGTTCCACAGAAAGAAACAATACCCAGTCTTTTTGTTACTAATGTTTGAATCCACCTGGCAGCCATTTTTGTCTAGGGTCTTTCTTTTTGTTGTTGTCCCACTGTTATTCACTGTTATACACTGTTACTGTTATACACATTCAGTTTCATACCAAGAAAACACCCTGTAAACATTTTATCAAAGACAACACTTTCTGGTTGATGTGAAATAATGACTATTAAAAACATCCTCTTGCAGATAAGTTTAATGGTTAAGGACTCTAGAACCAGACAACTTAGCTTCTAAATATTATAGCTATGAACTGTGTTTTCTTGCTTGTAACAGAGAGAATAATACTACTTATCACAAATATTTGTTATGAAGTGTGAGTGAATCAATGTTATGAGTAGGACATGAAACAATGCGGTGAGGGTTGAATGGATCAAAGGTTCAGTTTCCTCGTTTGTAAAATGATGTTAGAATTTGTGTCTAAAGTTCTCCCAGCTGTAAAGCTCATCAAATAGTTACTCAATACATGTCGTATGCAAGTCCTTCTATTTACTCTAGATAAAAATAGAATGAGGCATAGTTGAACTCTTTAGAAATGTCTAGTGTTCTTCGATAGAGACATGTAAATCGGGAGCAATAGTAACATGTATTACAATAGTCCTGGGCCACTGTTCATTGAACCCCCTCAAAGCAAGAGTTCTAAACCAAAGTCCAACAATAACCAATTCCATAGCCTTGGACTAGTGGTCTCTACTGCTTTTCACAGAGGGGCTTAAAATCCCAGCTTTGAAATGAAGCATTACCAGATGGAGATTCTAGTGCAAATAGTACGGCTATCAATACATAAAGAATTAATTCATTTAAGTTTTACTTCTTAGCAAACTGAAATATATATAATATTACCTTTCTTTTCTTCTTTGAGCAACTACCTTCATGGATCTGATTTATGCAGCCTCGTGGTTGGATGCCTGATGATAAAGAATGCTGACAGTGTGACTGGTTTGCCTGTTCATTGTCCTCATCACAAACTATGAGATTGTTAGCATTTTCAAAGATCTGATATTATTTATCTATAGTCCTTTGGTACTACTCATGTGTGTTGCATATACCTTTTCTTCCCTCTCTTATGAGTGCTTATATATATGTCTCTTGTAAAAATTAATTTATTTTCTACCCATTCTGTCTCTTTACTTCTGCCCTTGCTCCACCTCCTCCCTTAAACCATCAACGCGTGCTTCCTTGGGTGTGAAAATCATTTTTCTTGGTTTTTTTCCTCATGCATCATTTGTCTGTATGGAACTAATTTTGCTAAGTATAATGTCTTCTTTAAGATATAATGTCTAACTTTAAGATAGAGTTAAAGTTTTGGACAGTTTAATCATTGTTCCTGAGGGATTCATAATATTTCTTTGTATCTATGTCCCTCACTGAAAAACTCACTACCATGAAACGATTCTGATCCCATAGAACAGAGTGGAATTGTCCCTGTTGGTTTCCAAGACTGTTAATCTTTATACGAATAGAAAATTCAGGTTTCTGCAGCAGTGTCGGTGGTCTCCAGCTGCTCTCCTTGTGGTTAGCAACCCAATGTGTAGCCCACGATTTCACAGATAGGCATTTTGAATGTTTCCATATTTTTGCAATTGTGAATAGTGCTGTTATAAACTAGGGTGTATGCATTTATACTCATGTTTATTCTTTTTCTTTGGGGTATATGGTGAGTAGAGAGATTTCTGGGCTATATGATATTTCTATTTGCATTTGTTTAATGACAGGCCTTCCTGCTTTCAATAGTGGTTATACATTTCTGCACTCCCACCACCAACATTCCATGCTCTCCAAATCTTCTCCCACAGTGGTTATTGTCTGTTTTGTTTAGGATTTTGTTATGAATGCTGGTGGTGTGTTAGTATCTCATCTTTGTTTTAATTTGCGTTTCTTTTATAGCTAGTGATTGTGAGCATTTCTCCATATGAATGTTGGCTGTATGGTTAACATCATTTATGAATTGTGTGTCCATGTGCTTAAAACTTCAGACAAGAAAATTTTATGTAGCTCGTCTTTTCCACTATCATCCTGCTTTATTGTGTTTCTGATACCGGCCAATACATATGGACAAATAGTTAGTTAAAATATTTATTGTTTGTGTATGTTTTTTCTTTAATAGAAAATTTCACATCGAATACTGCAAATGAACCTACAGAGATAATATGGAGTTCCAGTGGAAGTGATCAGTCAGATGAAGAAAAGCCAATTTCTCAATCACCGAATGATAACAGGCAGGATTCTAGAATAGACAGGTTTTGCAACAGGAAAAGTTTAAGTCTAGAAGATGGAGCCAGTGAAGGTAAATTGATAAATTCATTAGACATCCAGTTTCTGTTATATGTTGAATTCAAGATTGGAGAAAATATTCTTTTCTTAAGGCATTGTTAATTTACTGTATCCCAGCCTCTATACTCAGTGCTCTAGATATATTTTTCTTGTGTAGTATTACTTTAAAAATATTTTATTTCTACTGGATTAAACCTTGTGATCTTGAAGCACATGTTGAGACCTAGTGGGAAAAGGACTGAACTAAAAATGTCAAAGTATTTTTCTCTTAAGAGTTTTTTCTTTCGTTTTTCTCATTCTTGCGACTTTCCTAGCTTTCTGGAAACCTCAGTAGTTTTATCTCTGAAATCTTGGTCATCTAATAGTCTTCTCTGCTTCATAAAATAATTGTGACCAAATGATATCCCCTTTGTAGTAATTCATTTTATGACATTCATCACATTGTAGTATAAATGCTTATTTATATGTGAGTTTCCGATGCTAGGAATGATGTTCTGCATTCTCTCCTTTGCTTACTGTATAAGATGGTAGGCTAGACCCTACCAAGATATATATTTTATTGAATGAATGAATGAGTGATACACAAATGTGCACTATGACTGCCGAATGATTATTTGAATAGTTGCTGTTATTTCTTCAAAGGTAGTAGATTAGAATTCATATATTTTATCATTTATGTATTTTTATTACTTTAGTAAATGATTAATAAGCATTTTAATATTAATATATTACATTTTAGCAAGTATAAAATATAATAAATATTGTCAGTGTGTATGTATTCTTTATATGCATGAAAATTATTTCATCCTATGAGTTGGAGTTTTCAAAAGAGGCATCTAAATAATGCTTGGTTTTTTGTTTTGTTTTGTTTTGGGTTTTTTTGGGCATCACTGCCCTCTGGTGGTCGTGGGAGCTACCCAGCCTTGCTCCTGGAGAGCTGCTGCTGGATTTGAACCGCCAAGCCTGTGGGCCACAGTCCCACACTCAACCACTACACCACCGGGGCTCAGCCCAATAATGCTTGTTTTATGAACTATATACTAAATATAGCTGATTCTGTCTAATGTAGTCTACAGACAAACATTTGGATGAAAATGCTTAAACAATTCTGATAACTTGCAAAAGTGGTTTAACTAGCAGTAGAATACTAGGATGTAAAGTAGAACGGCAAGTCTTGTTTACTAATGAGGAAAATCTTCTCATTGATGTATGAAAAGACAAAAATCAAGGTGTAAAAGAAAAAAGTATGAATATATTTTCATGAAGTTGCTAGAAAACTCAAGAAGGATGTATAAACAATCGATAAAATTAGATAAAATTGAGATGGAGATAAGAATGGGAGCAATAGAATAGCTAGACATAAGTATAGAAATATGTGATTACTTTGTACTATATACATTTTAATATATTTGTTAACATCGTTAAGTGATATTGTCCTGACATGAAAATTCTGAAGGTAAAAAATTAAATTAACAACAAATCTAATTGCAAGGTAAAAATCATTTTTCAGATGAACTACAATATATTGACTGGGAAATAGATAGTGAGAGGGATGATGATGCTCGTGGAAGTAATGAATGGGGAGAAGGTGAGAGTACTGTGGAGATAGCAGACTCTGCTTCCGGTACGAGTTCTTGCTCCTTGACAAATGAAGAGAGGCTATCTGAGCTTCCCCAGGTAAGAATGAGCATTGCAGACATTCTTTTTTTCTTAAATGTTGCTTGCTAATCAAACCTTTCGGTGTTTTGTTTTATTTTCCCCCTTCTCTTCCTTCAGGGGAAACCCTTTTGGGAACTTTGAGAGACTCCTTTTGTTCTTTGCCTCTTTCTCTCTAAACAACATGCTTGTTTTGTATTTTCAAATGTAAATAAGTGTTTCTTGTACTCCCTCACTCTCCTCCATACCTCAGGAATCACTAAATCTTTCCTTTTCTTCCATCCTATCATGCTGGCATATCCTGATTTGCCTGGATTAGAAGCTAGAATGTATGTAGTTATGAAGAAATGAAATTTATAACCAAGGCAAATATTAACTATGATTCTTTTTCATGCACACACAACTTTTGCCCCTTTTGGTAATAATGCTTTTATTTTTTTGTTGCTTAGTTTTACTCTCAGTAATAAATTAAACTTTTCTACCATGTTTAGCTCTCTCATTAAGATTTTTAGACCTCTAGACACCTATCATTTTTATTTTCTTGACGATCTCTTGCCACAACCTTCTAGCCAACTTTAATTTGACCTGATGTACTCTGCTTGGTGGACATTTCTGTCTGAAGAGCTGTCTACCTTCTCCGTTGTCCTGGAAATTCCTTTTCTCTCTCTCCTGTCTCCTTGTCTCCTCACTGTATCTCCTTCATACTCGGTACCTGGGCTTCCTCTGTGTTGGTTACTGCCCTCATTTTGGTTCAATGCATCAGTAACATCTCAACGAGCAATTTATAGAAGATGTGCTTTTTGATAGTTGACACATCTGAAGATGTTTTTATCCCACTTTCATATTTGATTGAAAGTTTGCCTAGGTATATAATTTTAGTTTGGAAACAATTTTTCTTCAAAGTATTGAAGTCTTTTTCTTCATTAGTTGCTAGATCAATAATTATTCTTGAGAGACCTAATCTGTTCTCATTCTTGATCTTATACAATGTTATCCTTATCACTGGGTTCAAGCAATTTTCTTGTAATATGTTTTGGTGAGCTTTGGGGGTCTGTGGTGTGTTGGGTGCCCCCAAGAGCACCGCCACCATAATGGATAGTTTATTCGGAGGACACACTCGGTTTCAGAATTTAGTTCATAGTAGTGTTCCCAATGATGACCTCTTAAAAGGAGAGGACACAAAGCAAAATTAGCAAGCTTCAAAACATTACCCTCCCAGTGGAGTCACAGCAAATGAAACCAAACTCCTTGCCGTGAAGTCAATTCTGCCCTTGTGCATTTCAGAGACTAACTCACTCAAGAAATGGAAAACCTTCTCGTGGACCCAGCGCTGGGCTGGGCTGGGGGTTTCAAACTGCTAATCTTGTGATTAGTAGTCCCCCCAGGCCTCAAGGGCTCCCAGTGGACTTACACAGGATGTGCTTAATTCCTCTAGAAAATCGTGACAAAGTATACATTCAGCAGGATGGTGTCCCACAGGTCATTAATACTGCATTTGTTTTATTCCCTTGTTATATTTTAAGTTATTTCTATTACTAAGTTTACTAATTTTTTATTTCTACAGTACAAATCAGAATTTATTTCTATCTAGTATGTTTTTAACTGAGACGTATAAGTCTCATCTTTGGAAATGTGATTTGAATCTTTAAAAAAATTATATATATTGGCTATGTCTCTCCTTGATATGATCATACTTTCCTCAATGATTTGAGCATGTTAGGTGTCATTGAATTGGTTCTATCTTGCAACCCTGTGTATAACAGAAATACTACCAGTCTATACTATCCTCACATACAGTATATTTGTTATAATTGTCTCAATGTTTACAATTATTATGTCATGTGTTATTTCTGAGTTTCTATTAATGGCTTTTCCTCTTTATTAAAGAGTTTCTTTTTCCACCCCTTTGCGTGCCTTAAAAATTTTAATCGGGTGTCAAAAATTATATTGGCATTTAAAAAATGACTGAACTTAATTTTTTTAGTACTGCTTTAGATTATAGAAAAATTAGGCAAATGCCATGTATCTACTTCTTTGACACCCCATCCCTTTCTCCACAACACACAATTTCCCCCATTAACATTTGCATTAGAATGTTATATCTGTTAAAACTAATGAAGCACTATTAGTACATTATTATTAACTAAGGTTAATAGTGTACCTTAAGAGTCACACTTTGTCCTGTGCAGTTCTATGGATATTTTCAAATATATAATCACATGTATTCATGATTAAAGTATAATGCAGACGAGTTTGACTACTGTAAACATCTCTTTGACACAGTCACTGTGACAATGGGCTCAACCACAGTAACTGTATATAACACAATATAGAATTTATATTTCTATGTTTGGACTTCATGACTTGGGATGGTAGGAAGCAAATTTTACACTATGATTTTATATTTTCAGTCATGTATATATGTTACTTATATTACACTTTATTGTTTTGGTTTTGGTTTTGGGGGCATCACTGCCCTCTGGTGGTGGGAGTAGGAGGCCCAGCCTTGCTGCTGGATTTGAACCTCCAACCCAGTGAGCCGCAGTCCCATGCACAACCACTGCGCCACTGGGGCTCAGCCCTGTATTATACTTTAAAAAACAAATTTTAAATGATAATTTTACAGTAACATCCGTAATCTATAACAATTTCAGTGTGGAAAAGAAAGGAATCCAACTGAAAATTAGATGAAATTTAGGAAAGAAAACCTGCATGCCTGATAACTAAATCTCACAAGTAATAAGAGAAATGCAAAGCTTAAAAACGAGAGAGATTCCTCATTCAGTAGACTGTCAAAGCACTGAGCAGCCGGACTGTACCCAGTGGTGGAGCCCTGGTAGTGCAGTGGTTTTGAGTTGGGCTGTCATCTTCATGCTTGGCAGTGTGCAAGCACCACCTGCTCCAGGGGAGAATGATGGGCCTTCTGCCCCCATGTGCAGTTACAGCCTGGGGATCCCACAAGGGGGTCGCTATGAGTGGGCTTCAACGCGATGGCAATGAATTTGTTTTTTGTTTTTTTCGTAAATCTCATATCGGCAAGGACTAAATAGAAAAGAGTTGCTGCTGGTTCAACTAGAAATTTATATAGCTAATTTACAATGTAATTTGGTTATCTCTCGAAAACTGAAATTTTTGCTTTATAAATTCATTATTCGGCTCTTAGATAAATGCTCTTGATATTTTCAGAGGTAGGTTACAACCTATTGGTGAGTTCAGTAATTGATTCTGTAACTTTAAAATATATTGTGAGATAAAGTAAGTTGAGAGAAGGTGTGGCAGCTTGTTTGTTTGTTACCATTCATTGCAGGCTGTGTTTTCTTTGTCTGATACCTGGGTTTTCTCAGCAGCCGGGCCACCAAGGCCCCCGCTTGGTCAGGAAGTGGGGAAGTGATCCTGGTAAAGTTAACAGACTCTGCGGTCACTTGCAACTTAGCCCTTGTGGGAAACTCTGGTAGCTGCAAAATTATGCGTCTGGACCTATCAGGAAACTAGAATATGTTTATATCGCAATTCTTCTTTGAATGGTTGAGGGCTGCTTGTTGGCAGGGTTTGGAGCAAGACTTTTTCCCAGGTCTGGAAAAAAATGGGTTCAAGCAGCCCAAGAAATCCCCGGGGGCAAAGCCATAGGGGTGCTGGAAATTGGGAATTGAGCCCTCCTCACTGTTTTTGTTTTGTTTTGAGAAAGGTATACTAATAGTGCATTGTCAGCGGCAGCCAGTGTTTACCTCAGTGGTCCACATTGGCTAGAACTCTAGCGCACGCAAGATTTATTCTGTAATTAGGAACTTTCTAAATATCGTTTTAAAACTCACTGCCATTGAGTCAATCAGTTCTCCAAAAAATAAAACTTTTCTTTGGTTCGTGAAACAGTTATTATATTTTGCCTCAGACGTGTGTTTTTAGAAATGGAATATATTTATACATATGGTTGGGAACTGATTGTGCAGTAGAATTGCACTTTACCTCAGTGGGTAGTGTTCATTGTAATTCGAGTTTCTGCCCAAGGTGGAATGTCATTGACTGCGAAGGCTGTCTTGCCTGTAAAGATGGTTCCTCCAGTTCTGTGGAGCAGGATTTCTCTGGTGCTGGTGTTTGTACCTCACGAGAGTAGCAGTAGCTAACATGAGTGCTTCTTTATGTTTGGGTACTAGTCTAATTCCTTTACATACATTTGATAATTTAAATCTGACAATCACGATACAAAGGGGGAACAATTACTACCTGTTCTGTTTTCCAGATGAGCGTTCTGAGACCCTGAGTGTTTAAAAAAATTTCTCCTGCACCCGATATTCTCCCTGAGGGACTCTGACTACTAGCCACTTGACTATGATTTAATAGTAGTAATAGAAAGAACAGCATTGGTCACAACACAATAACCCAGAAAACTTACTATGTATGAGGGACTTTCCTACGTGCATATTTTATGCCCATTGCCAACTGCTGTCAGGTGAATTCTGACTCCTTGAGACCCAAAGGGCAGAGTAGATCCGCTCCTGAAGGTTTCCGTGACTATAAATTTTTAAGAGAGCACATAGCCTCATTTTCCTCCCTTGGAACGCTTGATGGCTTGGGACCGCCATTCTCATGGTTGGCAGCCCACTGTTTCACTCACTCTACCACCGGCCAGCTTAGATAGCGTGAGGTATGTAGTATTAATTCCATTTTATGGATTATAACATGTGAGTCCAACTTTTTTTAAATGGCACATTGAGAGTCCTGCTCCTAGATGATCTTAACTGCTACGTTGTATTGATTTGGAGTATAATATAACTATAAACATGGAGGACAGAACTATAGCTATTCAGAACAACCCATAGTCAGGACGTTTAGAGTCCCGTCTTTAGAAGCATTTGACAAATGTACCTGTGACTGGTGGGATTTTCCATCATGTCTAGCAGGCAGCACTTCAGTATTGCTGTCCAGGTTTGTTTATTTTTTCTTCAGTAAGTCTAGCACTCTCTTCAGAAAGGTGTGCCTATAGAGGGCAGCAGAGACAAAGCAATGAAACTGTATTTTCAGGAACTATGAAGTATATTGGATTTAGGTGATCCTTATTATGTAATTCTCTTGTAGTGACACTTATAGAAATACAGGCTAATAAACACAGTATCAGGTAACCTGAGGTTCTTTTGTAAAGAGAACAGCAGAGGCTGGCAGGCATAGGTAAAAAGTATGAAAACAGTTCAGGCAGTGTTCAAGAGAGAAAGAAACTTTGATTTATGAACTTGAAATGTAGATTTATTGTAGATGCTTTATTTTGCTCTTTCTTACCAGTAGGGATTTTATAAAAGAGATCTAATAACTTGTAGAAGATGAGTTTGTATAACAGTTAAAAGTTCAAGCAATCTAGGCATAAACACATTTTATATTCTTGCTTGGAGGGACAGAAGTAACCTAGAAAATTGTTAAGTATTTGTAAATGTAATGAGTATATTTGTGATTCTATGTTCTGTATTATTTCTAATAGCTTCTATTTCTATAATTTTGTTAAAGGATTGCATTACTCATTTTAACTAGATTTTATGGTGACTGAGACTAGAATGAGATGACTAAACATATATTAATGGATAATATCTAAGAATTGTTCATTATATCCATCTTATAGAGAGATAAAGGAATTTAAGTTAAAAATGCATCTTAGAAACCCTCTTTCATGCATAATGATTTTATAAAAAAAGGAAAATCTGGAATTTAAAAAAAATTATATGATTATGTGAAGAGGCTTCAAAAGGTACATAGAAAAAAGAGAATTAAAAGATAGTAGGATTTTTCCATGATTTTTTGCTTGTTCCAAAAACTGTAATACTTGAAAAATATGGAATGCTTCATGAATTTGCTTGTCATCTTTGCGCAGGGGCCATGCTAATCTTCTCTGTATCATTCCAATTTTAGTATATGTGCTGCCAAAGCGAGCACTCCATGATTTTTTCCTTAAGACCTCGTATATTTCAATGATTTTGTTATGGAAACATTGCACTTTAAAAAAAAAAATCAGGCTGAGCCCTGGTGGCGTAGTGGTTGTGCGTGGGACTGCGGCCCACTGGGATGGAGGTTCGATTCCTGCCCCACGGGGCAAAGGCTCGGCCTCCTACTCCCACCACCTGAGGGCAGTGATGCCCCCCCCCAAAAAAAAAATCATGTTTAAATGTGTTCTCCTGACCAAAAATGACAAGAATGTTGAAGGTTGTATTTGAGGGCTGTTTTTGAGTTATTTATATTTATATTTATGATTAATGTACTGTATGACCTAGTTCTTCAGGATCTCATTTAAACATTTTTCTTTTTTGGATTTTATTCTCTTTATGAAAGTGTGTAGCTCCGCATAAGAATGATCATTTGTACCATCGGTGACAAAAATTCTATCCTTTTCTTTCTGTCATCTCCCTTTGGACTTGGCTGAACATTAGTTTATGAGATACTGACTAGGGCTCTGTCACTTTGTCTTTTACTGATTCTTCCCCCACCCCCACTCTTTTTTACCTTTCTCTTGTTCCTCTCTTCCTTCCTTTAATTTCCCCAATAGTTCTGTTTCTGATGTGACATGAAAACTACAAAAAAGAAGTACTGCAGTAGGATGTATTCAGGAGCCTTAGTGGTACAGTGGGTTAAGCATTGGGCTATTAACTGACAAGTTGGCGGTTTGAACCCGCCAGCTGCTCTGTGGGAGAAAGATGAGGCAGTGTGCTCTGTAAAGATTGACAGCCTTAGGAGCCCGACAGAGCAGTTCTATTCTGTTCTATCAGGGTCACTCTGAGTTGGAATTGATATCATGACAGTGGGTTTGGAGTAGGACATACAAGATGACTTCAAAACATTCATGGAAAATGGAATTAAAAGAAAGTGGATTTTTTCCACAAACCCTATGAAGCGTCTTTGCATTGTTGCAATGATGCCATGTTAAAAATGATGTGACTTGCACTGTGTGATGTTTTCATAGTCGTCTTGAGGTCTAATCTTAGAAATAATCTTTAGATGTTGCACTTCCAGTAATGACTGAGTAGCTATGTCAAACCAACTCTCCATCAAAAACCAATTGCAATTGATGTTTAAAGGATCTAGACCTCCTCCACCACCACCACCAGAAAGCAAAAATCAAAGAATAGGAAGACAGGTATGCAAGAATTATGAGCAGTCAGTAAGTGGAGTAACATTTACTTAGTATTTTAATGCTCTACTTGCTGTATTAATATATGCATTATGTTGGTAGACCTGTACCTGAAATTGTTAGTGAATATTGTATGTATGTTTTGCCTGATAACCAGCTTGCATTTTTGTGTAAAGATGTCTGGCCACATAAAGATTTATTCTGTATAAGTCAATAATCCATGTACTGCAATATGTACTTTATAATCTCATGTATAAACCAAGTTTTTCAGCACATTTTAATGCTGTTTTGTGATATTCAGGTCAGCATATATTCGAGTGTACACTTAGCATACACTTAGTAGTTAGCATACACCTGTTCAATCTCCTTGTCTCAGTGGTGTTTTAAAATTAGTACCATGAGCTAATCAATGACACTTAAAAAACAGAAGGATCTTATGCTGTGATAAAATATTAGAAACCGGATCAAGCACAAAGTGTATCAAAAGGGAGATCAAATGACAAGTTTTTAACAATTCATGTCAGATTTATTGTCTTAATCTACTAGTCATAATATAGATCATATATTGTGTCTCAAAATTTTTCAAAGAGGATGAGCAATATGATTCTCTATCACAAAACAGCAAAAATGTCTCTTAAGGTTGAACGAGTAGATAGGATAGACTCAGGATTTGATTTTGAGCTCACCATTAATCCTAGCTCCAGCCTACGAACAATTAGTTCTTGTGACAAGATCCTGCTTGATACTCAACTTCAAGAAGAAAACACAGAAGATATGGGTGCTGTAACAAGTGTGGTGAAAAAATTAGATAGTGCCTGGCTATCAGAAAGAATAACATCTGGGCACCCTTCTTTTCTTTCAAAGAAGTGGCCATCGAAGTGAGATGACAACTAAGTCCACATGGAAGAAGTTCAGCACCATCAGTGATTCAAGAATTATAAGTTATATAATCCAAATCTGAAAGAGTTTAAATTGTGAAGCTCTAGTTTGCAGAAGGCTGTGGATGACAGTGGAAGCCCAAAATACATATATAGGATCTATACAGGGAATGAGCCTCTAGTAATTTCCCTCTGACCATAACTGAGGTATGGGAATAATCTGGTTATCAGACAGAGAGTTTTATAGAGGTGACTATAGTAGATTAAAATGATAAATCTGACTTGAATTGTTAAAGTCTTGTCATTTGATCTCCCTTTTGATACACTTTGTGCTTGATCCGGTTTCTGATATTTTGTGTTTGTTTGCATGTTTGTTTCAAAGTGAGATTTCTCTCTTATATTTTGTTATTGTTGTTAGCCGTCCCGACTCTTTGCTAAGTATCTTCCTGGGTTTTGGTATATGAACCCCAAGGTGGTTGCCTATAGGAACAATTTTTTAAAAAGGGTTATTGGAGGGTATGGCAGGAGAGGTAGAAAGTAATAGGAAATATTCCAAGGAAAATTGAGTACAATGAGGAAGAAAATGTTTGGAATCTGATTGTGGTCACAATTATACAACACTGCTTGATATGATTGAACTATTGAATAGTATAATGTCTGGATTAGGTCCTAAAATGGTTTGAAAGCAAATATTACTAATAATTTAGGACATTACAAGATTGGAAAACATTATCAATGATCTTGATGTAATTAATATTTGTAGAATATCACATGCAACTAGACTACCATAAAATGCACATTTTATTCAAGTGCACATTTTATATATATCAACATATACCATCATCAGGAGAGACTGGCACAGGGTTGCTATGTTTCTAATATGACTTGATATGTCACCTAACAATAATATAGATCATATATAATGTGTCTCTAAAATTTTTAAATGGTTGAGTCCTAAAAGAATATATACTTTAACCCCCCCCAAAATTAAAAAAGGAATCAGTTATACTAAGATATTCTGGAAATACTCATATATTAGGATATCAAACAATGTTAATACTCCCCAATTGATCTATAAACTATATTCAATTAAAATAATTTTCTTATTTGACTTAAAAATCTTGACACACTGATTCTAAAGTCATGTGAAAATGTAAAAATACATAAGTTTATTGACTTATGCTACTTTGTTTCAGGATTTATTCTAATGTTATCATAATCAAGATTGAGATACTGACATGAATATAAGGATAGATCAAATGAATAAAAGATAACTCATAAGTCTATCCACATTTGAAAAACTAGTATATTTTTTACAAAGGGAGCAATCCTATTGGGGGACAGTAAAGCTTTACAACAGATCTGAAGCAACTATGTAACCATATAGATAAAAATTTAACCTACACCTCTCAGATGTTAAAACCAAATGAACCATAGGTCTAATTGTGAAAGCTATAGATATAAAACTCTTGGAAGAAAAATGGAAGTAGAAAACATAATCATGATAGTAGATAAAGGTTTCTTTGACAAGTTGCAGAAAAAGCAATAGTCATAAAAAATTGATATACTTCATCAAAATAAAGAAGTCTTTTCTTGAAAAGATGCTAAAGGTATTATTCAGTGATGGAGAAAGTATTTGCAAAATATACTAGGAGATGTCAGAAAACCTGTGGGAAATGGAATTAAAACATTATGAAATTTTTGGTCTCTTCCCCCTTCATACCACTTGTCCCTGCCATAGCCTTCAATGTCTATTTCTTTGGATATGAAAACCTTTTCTTTATTTTTTTTATAATAGTGGCATCATATAAATTTTGTCTTTTTGTGATTGACTAATTTTGCTGAGCATAATATCTTAAAATCCATCCATGTCTTTAAGATGGTTGACAATTTCATTATTATTTTTTAGAAATGCATAATTTATATGTATGTATCAAAGTTTATCCATTCTTCCATAGACAGACTGGTTGGTTGTTTCCATCTTTTTGCTTTTACAACTAGAGCTGCAATAAACATGAGTATACATTTCTATTAGTATTTTGTTCTTTATTTCTTTGGGATATATACCAAGTAGAGAGATTGGAGGGTCATATGGTATTTCTCTTCTAATTTGTTTAAGGAGATGTTATACTGTTTTCCTTAGTGGCTATATAATTCTGCATCCTTAGTGGCTATATAATTCTGCATCCTCACCAGCAGGGATTGGCAGGTAACCTGGCTATCTTTAGTGAATTATCTATTAATGACTTCTCATTTTTTTGGATTGGTTTTTTTTTCCTGTTTGGTGTTGCAGTTTCATATAGATTTTCTAGATTAGCTCTTTAACTGGTTCATCATTGCTACTAAACTCCCCCAATCCCCCTCAAACTTTGTGTTTTACTCTTTACATAAATAACATAGCATAACAGATATACATAAATACTGTGTGTTAAGGAGGTCCAGTCTTGTATTTTCTCTTCTGTAGTGTCTTATCCATTATGTTTGTTAGCAGATTTATGCCTTATATTAGGGCCATTAAGTTTGTCCCTATTTTTTCATTGATGATCATTAGA
>PVJH01026488.1:0-29995 GCA_004026705.1 Nesogale talazaci
CACACCCCTCCTCAAGAAGAATTCACGTCAGAGAACACCATTGAGGCTACAACTCAGGGAGAGGGACATGTCTGATCAGAGAATAAGAGAGCAAATGAAGCAGGGGTGGGGGAGAATGAAGCACTACACCTCGAGGATGATATTTCTGCTCAGAGCAGGCAATGCACAGAGACGACCATAGGGCCACACCCACTTTGAGACATGATGTCCCTCCCTGACACAGAGCACTATGGGGGATAGCACTGGAGATACAGTGTGGGAATTGTGTCCCATCTGACCCCACCACACCAAGGGGAATCAGCAAGAGGAGCAGAACAATGGCATTCCCACGGAACATGAGAACTAGACCTTGGGGCCAGGCATGGCACCCCATCAGACTCCACTGGAAAACACTTCTAAAGGTCAAGAAACAGAACTGGAACTATTTATAGGCTTTGATTTTTGTCGTTGGCTTTGTGTTGCTGTTTTGTTCTCCTTTGTTCCTTTGCCTTGCTCTGTCTAGTTTTCTGTGCACATTGTTATCACTGCATGCTTATCTAGATAAAATGGCAGGATAAACAATCTTGAGGAGAAAACAACGGGACCAACAGGTTCTAGGGGGATATGGGAGAGGGGGAAGCTGGGGAAAGGAAGTTGGTTTTAACAGACCCATGGAGAAAGGAACAAAAAGTGATCTAAAACCCATGGCAAGGAGAGTTTAGGAGGCCTGATAGGGCTTGATCAAGGGCAATACAAATGAGAAGAAATACTGAAACACACATGAAGGCTGGACATGAGGGTGGAACAAGAGAAAAATAAAAGGAAAGAGAGGAGAGAACTAAGAGGCAGAGGGTATTTATAGAGGTCTAAATATATAAGTAGATATATTTATATATGATGATGGGGTCTTACAGGCTTGAAGATAAACAAGGGGCCATTTAGCTGACATGCAAATGGAAGAAGCACACCAGGCTGTGTGATCATGAGGTGTCCATAGGATCAGGTATCAGGCATCAAAGAACAAAAAATCATATCGTTGTGAGTGAGAGAGAGAGAGTATAGAGTGTGGACCCAAAGCCCATCTTTAGGCAACTGGACATCCCCTTACAGAAGGGTCATGGGAAAGAGATGAGCCAGTCGGTGCAGTGTAGCAACAATGAAACACACAACTTTCCTCTAATTCTTTATTGCTTCCTCCCCAGCCCCCACTATCATGACCTCAATTCTACCTTACCAACCCAGCTAGACCAGAGGATGTGCATTGGTACAAATAAGATCTGGAAACCCAGGAAACCCAGGACAGAAAAACCCTCAGGGCCAATGATGAGAGTAGCTATACCAGGAAGGGAAGGGGAAGGTGGGGGGAGAAAAGGGGACCCAATCACAGTGATTCACCAATGACCCCTCCCAGGGGAATGGACAACATAAAAGTGAGTGAAGGGAGACATAGGTCAGTGTGAGACATGAAAAAAAATTATCAAGAATTCCTGATGGAGGGAGGGGAAAAATGAGAAGCTGATGCCACAGGCTTAGGTGGAAGGAAAATGTTTGAAAATGATGAGGGGAACAAACGTACAAATATACTTGACACAGTGGATGTATGTATGGATTGGGATGAGTTGAACGAGTCCCCATTAAAATGATTAAAAAATAAAAAAAGAACACAATAGACTTAGATCACTCAGAATCTCACTTCTAACCAACATGTCATGTATTGGTGGTGCTTTTTGGGGTCTTAACTCGCCACTTAATTCAAAAGTTTGACAGTCCCCACTTTCCTAAGAGTGACAAAATGACTTGTACTCATAGATACAGAGTTTCAGGTCTCAGTGCATTTAGACCTAACCAGATTGAGAGACAATTTAGAAGCCTTATCTTAATGACTCGGTCGCTCTCAAATGATGACCAAATGTATTCAGCTGGTTTCTCTAGAGAAGCCAAACCAGGGGTGGTTAAGTGTACGGTGTTGGCTTGTCCTGATGCCTGCAGCTGAAGGACTGATACAGGAAACCAGGAAGATGAAGGAAGGAGACCACAGGTTGGGAAATGCCTCAGAGAATGAACCAGAGACCAGGCAAAAGACCCCAAGGTCTGCACTCTGGGGATGGAGGCGACTAACTGGATGTAAGATCCAAATCTAGCAAGCAGGAGAGGTCTTCCAGTTTCCACACACTGTTAATGTATGCTAAGTCTCTGAGAAGAAATGAAGAGACATAAGTCACGGTCCTGGTTATGCAGAGAGCGGGACTAGGTGGGGCCTCACTACTCCCCAGGACAATTCTCACCACAGGCAAAACGGTTGTTCCTAGATAGACTGAGAGCAAACTATGCAGCCGGAATCAAAGCTTTGTTGAAACACAACACAACAAAACACACACACACACACACACACACACACACACACACACTGGAATTCTAGAGACAGAGGCCACCTGAGACGATGAAATATCAACATACTGTGTTACATGGAGCCCTGGTGATGTAGTTCTTATAAGTTGGGCTGTGATCCACGAGGTAGGTTGTTTGAAACCATCACCTGCCTCCATGGGACAAAAAGGAGGTTTTCTACCCCCTTAAACAGGGTTACAGAAGCCCACAGGGCTATTCCAAACTGTCCAGGGTGATATGAGTTGACCTCAGCTAAATGGAAGGGACAGTGAGCGTTAAATGTAATTCACATCCCTGAACAATTTGTGTAGATGTTGTCAAATGAGAGTTTAGCTTTCTAAGAAAGCTAGCATCAAAAAACTCATTCACACATCGTGTATACAAAGAGCCAAAGATGGGGAACCAATTGCAGGGCTCTACATATAACCTCCTCTCTGGGACATGGGCAACAGGGAAGTGAGTGAAGGGACATATTGGACAGTGTACGATATAAAAATGTAATAACAATTTGTAAATTTTTAAGTGTTCATGGGGGAGGAGGAGTAGGGAGGGAGGGGAAATATGGAGAGCTGGTACTGGGGGCCTAAGTGGAGGGAGGATGTTTTGAGAGTGATGATGGCAACAAGTGTGCAAATGTGGCCTGCATACAGTTGACATATGTGTGGGTCATCATGGGAGTTGTATGAGCCCTCAATAAAATGATTTATTAAAAAAAGGAAGGGAAAAGAGGAGCTTATACCAAGGGTTCAAGTAGAAAATATTTGGAAATGAAGATGGCAATGTGTGTACAAATATGCTTGAAACAAATGATGTATGCAGTGTTATAAGAGCTTTAAGAGTCCCAATGAAATCATCGGGGCAAAAAAAAGAGCCAAAGGAGATGAAGAGACAATAAAGCAAAGACGACACTCAGGCAGACAGTAAATACAGGACGACGGATGCAGTTAACAGCCAACGGAGAGAGGAAAATTAATCTACAATGAGATACCACCTCATCCCTTTGAACAAACAAACAGACAAACAAACAACTCCATGACTGTCCACATGCACACACTGATGAGAATCGACAAATGTTCACTTTAATTGGACCATGAGATGATTAGTACACATTATATTAACCCCAGGGGAAAAATAAAAAGCCACAAAGAACTCAGTCAGAGGCAACCAGACACCTTCATAATTCACTTGGGAATGATCCATATATGTTGGGAAAGGACTAGAAAACCATGAAGAGCAGTGATCACCTCCACCAGAGGCTTTGGACAGCTTCCCCACGCGATCCAGGAGGCAGGGGCAAAGCAGCTGGAAACGTTGGCATGCAGCGTGCTGTGGGAACATAAATATTGCCTGCCCTTGGTGCACTGTCTAAGAGGGGGTTCGCTGGGAGCTGTGGTGAGCCCTTTTCTCCCATCGTGCCCCAGGGGCCACCACACCCTCTGTCCAAGTGCATCAGCTCACTCCTCCTTTCTCTCTTGAGCACCTACCCACCTTCAGGACCCCCTCTGGCAAGATGTGGGCGGGGACACACTGGCACTGATCCCCCAAGCTGCCGCCTGGGCAGGCGCTAGGAGGCGTTGAGCTTAGCACCCGTGTGTTCAATCAAACAATCATGCCAGTCCTTGAGAATTCCTGCCCGGCAGGGTGAGAAGATGCCTTTGAGGGAAGTCACACGTCTTCAACCCGGTGGGGACGCAAGAGAAGCCAGAGGGTCCAGGCCGGGAGCAGTTTTTCTATAGAGTCCGTGCTTGGAAGTTTCTTGGTGCGTGCTCCAGGTCGCTGCGCACCTGCACAGGTCTGTCCTTAAGAGCGCACCTGGTCTTGAGATGCCAGTGGCCTCCAGCCTTGGGGTGGACGGGGGAGGCTGGCACAGTACGCAGCGCATGCGCACATCCCCTCTTTCAGATACGTTTCCTGCACGTGGGCCTTCAAGGAGGCTTAATTCAAACGATGATTCCTGGCTTCTGGCCTAGCTGCACGCGCTTTCCCTTTGCCGGACCTGGCAGCTAGAGGAGTATGCTCAGATTTGACTCTCAGCCAAACCCTAAAGACCCCAACCAATGGTATTGAGTTTTATCCCTCTAATCAAGGGCCGACACGTGCCCTCTTAACCTGCTCTCTAGTGGGCAGCCCCCTGGGCAAACTGGGCTCGGGGCTCGGCGCCTGGACTAGGTGCTCAGGTCCCTCCCAGGAGCCTGCAGGTGGCACTTGAAGTTAGCCTCTGAGGGGCCAGGGATGGCCGAGGTCCCTCAGCTGCGGCTGCCAGTGGACGGTCTCACAGGCCATCCTCCATGCCAGCACGGGGCTTGCCTAGGCGCTCTATTCCAGCTCTCTGGAGGAGAAGGCTTTGATCTTTCAGACCCCATGGTCCTACTTGGGGGCCGACCCCTCGGTAGGCTGTTTTCCGCCTTGGAGGAATCGCCGGCAGACTGCACCCCACCGCAATGTGTCCCGTAGCTCCATCAGGGCTGTGAGTCAATGGATTTTTTTCTTGGGTCTCTGAGCTGGTTGTCACATCCCTGGGGCCAGCAAATGCCCGCGGTGCCCAAGGTCCTAACACAGAGGAGGTCCAGAGAGAGGGGGGGGGGGGTGGAGAGGTCCAGGCAGCAGACAGACCTCACCATCCCAGAGGGTCTGACAAGGCCCCTGATGTCACTATGAGGATGGGTTCGGTTTGTCAGCCCATGGGAACCCTTACTCCTGGCCAAGGCCTGAGTCTAGGAAAAGACACTTCTACCCCAGGAGCTCAGGAAAAGATGCCACTCAGACAAGCCACACCTGCTTCCTGAGCTCCCGCTGTACTAGAAATTCCATCATCAGCTCCTGTAGTGCCTCCTTAACTTTCCCGCCCCATGAGAGGAGGAGGGTTCCTGACACATCTGATTCCCTGATGCTGCACCACGATCCCTGAAAAGAGCTCAAGAGGAGGTCCAGGAATCAGCCCTTTCAGAGTCAGTGATGGCTTAGAGGTAGGTCCTGTCTGGGCCATTGTCAGATGTGACCTCAAGGCAGACACAGACATTGAGGGACTGCTTACTTTTGTCTCCAAAATCCAGGTCCAAGAAGCGCAGGATTCCTCTGCTGAGACTGAAGATGGGGGATCCTCTCATGCTGCCTCCAGCTCCTGATCCAGAATATCCTGTCTCTGTGGAACACCTGGATGAGGACAAGAGGCCTGCACTCCAGCGCCAACTCAGATTGCAGGACCTGGCTGCCCCACCTGCCCAAGTCAGCAACAAGAGACTAGGAAGATGCAAGGACCCCAAGGCCCACTGGCTGACGTGAAGTCTTCTGGATCCAGCCATCCCCTCTGCTCATGGTCACCACCTTTCCCAGTCACTGGTTCATACTCGCTGCCCTCTGCCCCTTTCATCCTGTGGTTCCAGACCCTCCCACGGTCACCCTGGCTCAGGGCTGCCTGATCTGCAGGGTCTCCATTCACAGACACACCTGCTCCCACAGCACCTAGTGTGGGAGCTCTCATGGGAAGCCCATCTTCTCAGCCGCTTGCTCCTGCAACGCTCCTCCCCACAGCTTGTCACACCTGCCAGATGGAGCTGCCCAAACAGTGCCTGTGTATACTGCTGGCTTCACCTCAGGCCTCGCCCCTCCAACTAGCATGCTGAGTTCTCCTCGGGCTCTGGCCCTGAAAATCACTGCTGCTTCCACAGGGCGAGGTGCACCACCTGCACATCTGCGGGGTTGTTCTTCTAGCTTGCTGCTGGAAGTGAGGCTGCCCCCAGGGAAACTGGTCCATTCTCCAAGCTGGCTCGTTCATGGGTCATAGTGATGGACACATCTCCACCCCTGCTGACACTGGGGTCACAGCGAGGGGTACAGCCCGGGCCACTCCTTCTGAGACCACTCTTGAGCAGCAGCAGGTTCCTAGCCTTGGTTCTGATGGTTTGGATACCCATAGTGGTAGCATTGTCCCTGCCACACATGCCATCAGCCCACCTTTGCTGACCTTCTACAGTTCAATCACTACATCCAAAGTCGGCACTCATAGTGGGGCCGCTGGAAGGCTGACATCACCAGCCTTCCCTGGGCTGCCTGGAGGAACAAGCTCCAACTGCTCACTCCAGACTGCAAGACTGGCAGCTTCAGCATCAGGCCCAGGCTCAAGCTCCACTAGTGATCAGTCAACCCTGAACACACTCACAAGGTCAGCATCAGGACGGCCTTCACCACCACATCCAACTTGGACACCAGGTGGTGCCTTACATCGAGGGGTCAGGGAAAAGACAGTCCATCTCACATTTCTGCTCCTTCTTTGGAGAACAAAGTCTGGGGGAAGATACAAAAGGGGCCCTTCAAAAACCCCCGAGGAACAGGCTTGGAAATGAGTACCAGGCCTGTTGGTACACAGAACAACTCAATAATGAAGGGGGGTGGGGGGGCGGGCAGAGGGATCCAGTTCAGGCAAGCCAAGCCCTGTGTTTGCACTCACTCTAAAGCATCAGATCCCTGGAGGCACAGCTACCCCCAACAGACAGCAGATCCCTGGGAGCTCGCCCAACCAGGGATCCTTGATTGCAGGTGGAGAACTGGCTACGAGGGAAAGCCAGGCTTCTGGTTCCAGCACAAATCCTCCTGGTGCTCAAAACCACAGACCTCTTCGCAAGGCCAAAGCAGAGACCAAGCTTCTCTGCCCTGCTCTTGCTCCCTCATCCCCTGCTAAGAAACGCTTAGCAGAGGGCAATATGCGACCATCAACCAGCTCTAGTTTCTCTGACTCAGATACATGAAGGCGGGCACTGAGAGGAGGTAGCCAGTAGGGACTTCCTCCCAGAATGGTCTTTTGTGTTCTCCGTGTGAGCCACATCCACAAAACCCTTGCTGACCCCTCCGATCCTGGAGCAATCTGAAGGTAATCCGAGCAGAGCTGGTGCGAACTGAGTCCAAGAACGATGATGAGCACAAAGAATGGTGGCTGTGGGCGTGAATGGGGAGCATAATGTCAAGATGCTGAACAGTCTCTAGGTAAAATTACTCTGAGATAACAAACCGATGCCAACAGCAACACAAGATCAGAGGTTGGGATGGAAGATGGAGGGGCAGGATGATGTGTGTGCCAAAAGCCTCGTGGTGAGGTCCTTGGAGAGTCGAAGGAAAACGTGCCCGTCAGGTGTAAGCAAGTCTTGAGGTGAAGCAATGTCTTGAAGTGAAATCTCTTGAAATGTCTTTTCCAGTGGTGAGCTCTTGGGCTAGGCTGAGGGTTTTCAGCTATTACTTTGGGGGATACTCTGCTGGACTAGGGGACCGCCCCACCCCTAGCCCAAGAAACTCCCAAAGGGAAGTTGAGTAGGCGAGGATATTATATAATATATGGCGGCCCTCTGTGACCTAGCTTACAGTTTGAGTCTTTGGCTACTGGATGTCCAGATGTTTGCTACCCTAGGGAGTTGATGGGGTGTCCAGCAGGCACCTGTCTGGGTTGTTCTGACTTGAGTTGTATTGCTTGCGAACACTACCCTGGAGTGCTTTGGAGAGCATTACTATGGAAGTTTCTTGGTGGTGCTCTGTATTCAATACAAAGAAGTGGTTCAATTCCCAAGACTTTCTCTGATGCTTCAGGACATGGCCATGTGAGGAGCTGTTGTGGCATTTAGGGCTGGAAGAAAGCATACGTGCAAATTGAGAGCCTTGTCAAGGTTCTTGGTTTGTTGAATGAAACCAGGTTGATTTAAGCAAGCTTGCCGAGTTGTGCCAGGAGATGGAGAAGTGATGATACACTGACCCGAGGCTGTATACACAGGCCTGGGGGAAAAGACTTTGAGGAATGGGAAATGTCTCATTTAAGGTGACTTGTTATGGAGTAAAATCTTGATGACTTGCAAACAATGCGTAGGAGGCTGAAGGAAGCTTCCAGGAAGAAGTTGTGTCCTCTTCTAAGACTGGACTTTAGAGGTCTTAGTTCTTAAGGATATTCAGAGATTCATTTTGATGATAGTTGCTTAGATTGATAATTGAAGGGGAGGTCCTTTTATGATTGCCTTTAGGTATATTTTTACCTCCCATCTTTTGATTTTTATTTTTTGTCTTTGTGTCTAAGGTCTACTTCTTGTATGCAGCACATTAATGGGTCCTGCTTCTTTATGCAGTCTGCTACTATCTGCCAGTCAACAGATACATTTAATCTGCATACATGTAGTTTTGAAATCGAGATGTGTGGATTTGTTGCTGTCATTTTACTGTTGCCTTGTAGTGTTCTTGATTTCTTTGTTCAACGTAAATTTCTGTGAATTCCTTTTGTTTGTGGGTTTTCTTGTCCTCTTCTCTTTGCCCCGTTTTTACTATTGACTTGGATTTTGTGATTTGGTGAAGCTTTTCCATTTTCTTTGTGGTTAACTGGTCATTTAGTTTCTTCTCTGTTTCCTCCCCCCCCTTCTCTACTTTAAGATAATGTGCTCTCTTGTGAGTACTGCTTGCATTTCTCTCTACACAACAGCTGTGTGTCACCTTTCCCCCTCTATTTTTGTGTGTGTTTGCCTCCATCGCAGATTGATATGTCTTCTACCTGTTTTCAGTCCTGTAAGTTTGTTGTATTTGGAGCTTTGCTTCAAATTACTCGATATTTGGCTGGTGGTGTCTTGTCCATTGATGCCAGGTCTATATGTGCTGTTGTACTTGATATTTTTTATCCAAACAACTCATCTTCGTACTTTTTTTTTTTGGGTAAATCTTCTTAGGTTTTTGCAGATTCCTTTCATATCTCCTTTCTGAAAATACCCTTCTTTCGCCTTCAAACAGAGACTCATTTGCTGAGCACATGATTCTTAGTTGACAATTATTTTCCTCCAGAGTTTCACATATGTTCTCATATTTCCTTCTTGTCTGCCTGACTTTATTGAGAGAAACAAAGTCTGAACTTGACTTTTTCGTGTCACCATTGAAGGTAACTTTTTTTTCTCTTTTTGTTTTGCTTTTGGGGCATCACTGCTCTCCGGTGGTGGGAGTAAGAGGCCCAGCCCCACTGCTGGATTTGAACCTCCAATCCAGTGGACTGCAGTCCCGCGCACAACCACTACGCCACCGGGGCTCAGCCCACAGGTAACTTTTCTTTGTTCCTCTGAGATGCTATCTGGAGTCTCTCCTTATGCTTGACACTAGACAGTTTGACTAGATATGTCATCTTGATTTTCTCTTGGGTTCTACCCTGTTTGGGGTTCTCTGAGCTTTTTGATTCGTTATTTTCTCCTCATTTATGGTGTTAAGGAAGTGTTCTTCCAGAAGTTCCTGGACTATTTTTGTGGTGGATTTTTGTTGTTGTTTGTTTTGTTCCTTTTAGACATAGTCTCCAACAGAATTCTCATGTTTTCATCAGTTTGTTGACCTTTAAGATATATATCTATATATTTTTTATATAATTGTTATAATATATATTATGTAATTTGGTTCCCCCCAAAGTGGGGAAAAATGAGAGAGTGTGTCTTATGTTCCGAAGGTGTGGTACCCCAGAACATTTTAGTATAATGGTACTATTTGGTTCAGAATATTTTTTCTTGTTTCCTTGTTCTAAAAACTGGGTGTGTCATATGGTCACATGCGTTCTGTGGTCTAAGAAATACAGTGCATAGCAAATTAGGATCCCACTAAATAGTTTCTATACATATTGGCCAATGACATTGGCTACATTATATTAACATATTCCTTTTTAGTGTGTGTGTGGGGGGGTGATGATCAATCTTTATTTCAAGAAAGAAATTGCAGGGGAAAAGAAGTTATCTAGTGTCTGCATAACAGACAGACCATAAGTGGAAGGCCTTCGCAAACAGGCATTTATTTTCTGACAGTTTAAGAAGCTAGAGGTCTGAATTCAGGGAATTCGCTCTAGGTCAAGGACATTTCTCTCTGTTACTCTGGGTGAAGGACCTTCCTTTTCAGCTTGCTTTTTCTCCCTTTCCTTGGCATTTATATTTCCTCGTCTCACCTTATCTGCGTTTTAACAACAAATCATTTTATTCAGGGCACTTTACAGTTCTTATTACAACCCATATATCAATTGTGTGAAGTACATTTGTCCATATCTTGCCATCATTATATCCAAACTGTTTCCTTTCCGTTTGAATCCTTGGTGTCATCTCTTTTTTCCTTCCTCCTCATGGGCCCCTGATAAATTACAATTTTTAAAATCTTTTTATATCTTTTTTTTTGGGGGGGGCATCACTGCCCTCTGGTGGTCGTGGGAGCTACACAGTGCTCTCCTGAGGGCCGCTGCTGGATTTGAACCGCCAAGCCCGGGGCCCGCAGTCCTGCACTCAACCACTTACGCCACCGGGGCTCAACCCCTAAATTTCTATATCTTACCCAACTGTCTGTCTCCCTTTGCCCACGTTACTGTTGTCTATCTTGTGGGGAGTAGGGAGAGTTCTACCTTGATCATTATAGTTGGTTCCTCATTTCTCCCTCATCTCCCCTCCCCTCCCCTCTAACCTCATGGTATTGATACTCTCATTACTGTTCCAGAGGGGTTCATCTGTCCTGGATTGTGTGTCTCAAGTGCTCTTATCAGTACCAGTGTACATGCTCTGATCTAGTCCTATTGTAAGGTGGAACTGAGTCATGAGAGTGTGGGAGAGGAAGCATTAAATAACTAGAGGAGTGTTGTGTGTTCCATCAGGGTTGTGCTGGACCCTGGCTGTCTCGTTTGTGCCCTGTTACCCTTCTGTGAGGGAATGTTTAATTGTATACTAGTGGGCTTTGGATCTCCGCTTTGTCCCTCATCATTTGCATTGATATATTTGTTTATTTTTGGGTCTTTTGATGTCTTTTGGGTCTTTTGATACCTTATCCTGTTGACACCTCATTTAACACACAAGTGTGCTTTGTTGTTTCCCTGCTAGATTATTGCTTGTTTTACTTCAAGCCTTTAAGACCCTGGATACGATATCTTTTAATAGCTAGGCACCATCAACTGTCTTCACCACATTTGCTTATGAACCCATGTTGATGTCAGCCATTGTGTTGGGAAGGTGAGCATCACAAAATGCCATGTTATTAGAACAAGCTGTTCTTGTATTGAGGGGGTACTTGAGTAGAGACTCAAGGACCATCTACTACCTTAATACATAATGATGTACATAGGCCTATACTCCTATCATTATATATTATTTACATATGTGCATGCTTATATTTATACCTCTATACATGTCTTTTGCCTCTTAGTTCTTTCTTCTATTTCTTTGTACTTTTCTCCTGACTATCATGTTGGACCTTCATTCGATTCTCAGTACTTTCTCTCATCTACATTGCACTTGATCAGATCTGTCAGCCATTTCAAGCCCTCCTCACCATCAATTTTGGATCCCTTATTTTGCCTTTGTCCCTGGGTTTGTTGTCCCCCCACACCCTTTTCTCACCTCCTTCTAGACAATGTCCCCTCAGAGCTGTTGGTCCCATTGTTTTCTCCTTAGGATTGATTTTCCTGCCTATCCTATATGGATAGACACGAGAAAAAGAAAAAAGAAAAAGAATTAATAAATAAAAATCCAAACAACCCTATAAATAGTTCCAGATCTATCTTGTTGACCTTTCTGAATGTTTTCCAACCTGCTCTGGTGAAGTGCCACACTGTACTCACTGATTCTGAGATATTTTTGGGATTTGCTGGGTACTTCATTGTTTTGCTCTCCTTGCTGCTTTTCTGCATGTTTCACTCTGTTGTGGGGGGAGGGGATGTGCAGACCTGGAACAATTCCCACTCTGTGTCTCCAGTCCTGTCCCATGGAGCCCTGTAAATCAGTGAGGGTACATTGTGTCTTGTGGTGGAACCAGTCCCAGAGTTCTCTCTGTGCATTGACTGCGCTGAGCAGAAATGTCATTCTTGAGGATTGGTGGGCCAGGATGTGATCCATTGTCTCTCTTTCCCCCTCTTAGTTTGCTCCCAAATGGTGTGGGCAGATCCGACAGGCTGTACTTTCTGTGCTGTCCTCTGTGTGCATTCTTCTGGGGAGGGGGTTGAAGTAGCTGTGACTGGGACCTCACCCTCAGACCTTTCTGTTTGTTCTCTGCTTCATGCTGGTACATTGCCCTAGAGGTCTGGCATCCCAGTTGAGGTCTGATCCAGCTCTCCCTTACCTGTGGAGACATAAGCAACTCCCTCCCCTTGTGTGGGTTAGTGCCCTGCTTACCTATTATCCATGTCCTCCATTGTTGTCTCCCCCTCCCCCCTTCTTTTTAGTTAGCTGCCATATGCAGCTGGGATGGGTCCCACACCTGCCAGAGTGCCTGGACCTTGCCCTAAGAATTTATGCACTTCACCCCCATGCTCCTTGTACTTGTTAAACTTACTTCAGTGGACTCAGGTTGTACTTGACTTACTTCACTCAGCATAATTTGTCCTTGACTAACTTCACTTAGCATCATTTTCTCCAACTCTTCCCATGTGTTAAGGTGCTTCAATGTGTGCAATTCTTCATTATGTGTACAAACCGGTCTTTTTAAATTTATCAGTCGGTTGATAGAAATTTAGGCTTTTTCCAGTTCGTTGTCATCGTGAACTGCGCTGCGATGAACATTGGACCACAGATGGGTGGCCATGGTCTGTTTCTTATTTCTTCTGGGTTTATGACCAGTAGGGGGAATGCTAGGTCATCTGGTAGTTCAGTTTCCATTTGCTTTAAATATCACCATATTGATTTCCATAATGGCTGCACATACACTACAGGATCACCAGCAGTGGGTGAGAGATCTTACCATATTCCTCCCAACACTTGTTGCTTTCTGTATTTTTGAGTTGGGCTATCTTTGAGGGTATTAGGTGATATATCAGTTATTTTAATTTGCATTTTCCTTATGGCTAACCATCGGGCACATTTTCTTCTATGTTAGTTGGCCATTTGGACTTCCACCCTTGTGAAACTTCTATCCAAGTTTTTTGCCCATCTCCTCGATGGGTTATTTCTTTTTTGCTTATTGTAGGCTAGCTGAGTATTATAGATTTTATTAATAAGGCCTTTGTCTGATGTGTAATTGCTCAAGATGTTTTCCCAGTCTGTGGGCTTTCTTCTTACTTGGTGAAGACTTTTGATGTCCACAGGTGTTTTGTCTTCAGTATATCCCATTTCTCAATTTGTGCCTCATCTGTATTTGTGTCCTTCTCTTTTTCTAATAGCCCGTGTATTCTCTGCATCAAAGTTCTTAGGTTTGTCCCAATAATGGCCCTAATAGTTTGGGGTTTACCTCGAGGGCAGTGATCCTTTTGAATTTATTCTTATACCTAGAGTGAGGTAAAGGTCTTGATTCAATTTTCTGAGACAGATAATCCATTCCCCCCCCCCCCCCCCCCAGTACCACTTGTTAAAGAGGGTATCAGCTTCCCGTGGATATTTTTGGGGTCTTTATCTTTTCTGTTGGTCAGAAGTTCTGCTATACTAGCACCACGCTGTTTTGACCACCATGACTGTAGTTCACATGCTAACGTCAGGTAAACAAGTCCTCTGACTTTGTCCTGAGCTTCTTCCCTCTTCAACCAAGTTGACCTTCTCTCTCCATGTGAAGTTAGTAGTCAGTTTTTCCAATTCTTTGAAGAAGGATGTTGGTATTTACACTAGGATAGCATTAAACTTGTGTAGTGCCTTGGGCAGGACTGACATCTTTACTATATTAAGTCTTCTGATTCTCAAGCATACTTTATCCTTTTATTTCTGGAGGTCACTTTTGGTTTCTAGTAACTATGTCCAATAGTTCTTCTAATGCATAACTTTTGTTTATTTTTTGGGTTAGGTATACTTCTAGATAGTTCAGTTTGTGCTGGGCTATTGTGAAGGGTACTCTCTTTTTTTAATCTCTTCTTCCATGTACTTATCTGATGTATACAGTATTCTGGTAATCTTATGTTTGTTGATCCTCCCACTCTGCCACATTCCTCTATCACTTTCAGCACTCCTCTTGCGTAGCTTTTGGGGTTTTGCATGTATAAAATCATATCTGTGAGTAAAGATCATTTCACCTCTTCTTTCTTCAGACATATACCATTGATGTTGTTACATAGGATCTTCAGTACAATGTTAAGTAGAAATGGGGGCAAGGGGGGATCCTTGTCTGGTCCCCTTGTTTTCATTGTTTCCCCAATGACTACCATGCTGCCCATTGGTTTTTCATCTATCACGTCTATTATTGTGAGGAATTTTCCTTCCCTTTCTATCTTCTTGAGGGTCTTAAACAGGAATGGGTGTTGGATGTTGTTAAATGCTTTTTCTGTACCTATTGATAGGATCATGTGATTTTTCCCTCTTTCTTACCAATGTGTCAAATAATGCTGATGGACTTGCCGATGTCGAAACCACATCCTTGGATTGAATCCCATTTGGTCATGGTGAACTGTTCATTTTATAAACTGTTGTACTCTGTGAGCTAGAATCTTGTTAAGGAATTTTGCATCCTTATAGATTAGATATAACGAATCCTTACTGCATTAGATGTATCAGTTGGCAGTTCTCAATTCTTGTCGGATCCTTTATACTAGCATCATAGAAAGAGTTTTGGAGTGTTCTGACTTTTTGTATGCTTTGAAAGAGTTTGGGGAGGGTTCGTGTCAAATTTCCTCTGTATCCTTGTTAGAATTCTTTGTGAAACCATCTGGCCCAGGGAATTTTTAGTGGGAATTTCCTTAATAACCTTGTCTATTCCCTCTATTGCTCTGGGTGTAAGGCGACATTGCTTTTCCAACTACTTGTGCATGTTTTCCAAGTGGTTGAATTCATTGGCTTTCATAACAGGCTTTCATAACACTGTGTACAGGCTTTCATAACACTGTGTAATTAGCTTTTAAATTTCATTAGGGTCCATTGTAATTTCCCCTGTTTCATCACTTGTCCTGACTACTGACATTAATTCCTGTTTTTCTTTAGTTAGATTTTGCAGTGTCTATCGATTCTGTTAATCCTTTAAAAGAACTAGCTTTTTTGCTGAATCAATGTTTTGTATTGTTTTTTATTTTCCCACTCGTTGATTTCTCCCCTAATTTTGCAATTCATAGGATTGTCCTGTTGACTCTACTCTAATAACTGGCAGTTTTGTGTCAGCTTATCAATCATAAGCCTCTCATCCTTTTTCATGTGTGCATTTATCACTATTAAACTTCCTCTGATAACCTCCTTTGCTGTATCCCAAAGGTGTTGGTACATTGAATTCTCATTCTTACTGGTTTCTAGAAACTTCATCTGATTTCATCTGTGATCTGGTTCAATACTCACTCCTTTTTCAGTAAGATTTATTCATTCTCCAATTGTTTGTTTTTGTTTTCTTAGTCCTCTTATTGTTGATTTCCAGCCTTATGGCATAGTGGTCCAAGAGGGAAGGGTGAGTGACCGCTAGGTACTTGAATTTACATAGACTTGACTTGTGTCCCAGCATGTGATCTGTCTTTAAATATTTCCATGTGGACTTAAAAAAATGTGAATTATTTTCCATTTGGGTGGAGAGCTCTGAAATTGTCTATTGGGTCAAGTCACCTAATTGTAGAGTTTAGTTCTGTAGCTTCTTATTAAGCTTCTTTTCCTGCGATCTGTTTTCTCAGATCTGTATTAAAGTCATCTACTATGATTATTGAGCCTGTGATTCCTTTTTTTTAACTTTAAAGTGTTTGATTGACAAATTTAGTGGATCCATTGTTGAGTGTGAAAGTGTTTATGATGTGAATGGTTCTTGACCGTTATAAAGTGTTCTGTCCCTCCTTATCTCTTATTATGGCTTGCATCCTGAGATCAATTTTTGTCAGAGATTAGATTGCAACCCCTGTTTTTCTGAATCACTGCTTGCTTGGTATATATTTCTCCAACTTTGGATTCTCAACCTATGTCTGTCTGCAAGCTTGAGCACAACAGATTGATGGTTTCTAAGCTAGTTTGCTAGTCTCTATCTTTTAGTGGGTGAGTTCAGACTATTGATATTCAGAGGTACAACATCCATCAGTGGACTCTGTGGTGTCATCTGGTACTGTTGAGGTGGAAGTTTTTCTACCCCCTACTTCTCAGTGCATTGTGTGGTTCATTCTTGCTTTCTTTTTACCTTTGGGTCCATGTGGTAGTTACATAATCTGCTGTCAATTTGAGACTTAAGAGTGGCGGAGTGAAGTCTAGCCTGTCAATCAGGTCACAGTTTGATGACCTCATTTAAAAGAACTAAGGAGATTAATAGCTGGCTGGAGGTGGGGCACACGCTCACTCCTTGTGAGGTACTTCTGGTAACAAACCACATGGAAGCCCACATTATGGTGCCTTGGTAGTGGAGCACTAGGGAAACAAATAATACAGAAGGAATGTGGATCTTTCTTTGCCCTCTGCCTTGCAGTAGCTTTCCTTCTGTGGCTAGCCAGTGGTCATATATGTCCATGCAGTTTACTGGATTGTTTTCTCGAAAGAATATGGGAAGTTAAAGCTTTGATTATTTTGTTTTTTGTTGGTTATTCCTGTGTCAAATGACAAAGATGAATGTGATTAATGTGTATTTTGTGCTCAGGAGACAAGATCATCCCTTGAATTTCTCAGAGCTTCTTAGGGAAAATGGCTGACAGAATGTCAAAATGGCTGACAAACAACCTGATCCTGGCTTGATTCAGTAGACGCCTAAGGCAAAATTTTGTATTATTTGAATGGTTTAGATAAGGATTAACATAAGCTCAATAAGAATTGAATCTGACTGTTTTTAAAAGTGAGTTTTGTATCTGATTCTACTTAGTTTATACTGATTTATTCTTCATATTATTGTTGATATACTGATAGAAATGGTTATTGGGAAAAATGAAAATAGAGAGCTTGTAAGTCCACTTGCCTTGAGCCATTAAAATTTGGTCTTTAAATGGGTTTAGGACATGCCTTCAAAGAAGGCTCTGAAAAGATAAGCCCCACCCAGCATCTCCAGTGCTTTCAAAAGTGAAGAAACTTGCCAAGGGATGTTGACAGATTGAAGGAAAAAAAGGAATTATTTGGAGTTTTGAAGTTTGAATTAGTGGTCTTTGTCAGAAGCTGGAAAAAATTTGGAGCCCTGAAGAAACTCTCCACTCCAGGACTGAACTGTTAAAGAGAGTCTGTGGGCAGGCTGAAATGCTTGCTAGGTGATCCCTGGATCTATTTGTTGAGTGGACGTGCGAGAAATGCAACAATAAAGAGATAGGTTGAGTCTGACCACTGACACCTGTGGATATGGTTTACAGGAACTAGAGAAAAAGGTGAAAGTGGGTTGACTGGTCTGAAGTTCATGATGGAGCCCAAGGGAGCTAGGATTGTCAAGCTTTTGTGATGGGGCCCATGGTCTAAAGGCAAGGCAACCAATGGACACCCTGGTAAGGCTGAGGCAAGCCCGTACTGGGTTGATCAGAACCAGACCAGGTGAAGAGAAGATTTTTCTGCCTGTGAATTGGTGCATATTGCTGCAGAGTCTATGGATGGCCTGTCTGGATTTGAATTTGCTTATGGATGCAGACTCACAAGGTTCCAAGTGGAATGAAGATTCTTCACATCAAAGAATTATGATTGTCTCCTCAGGGCACTGGGTTGAGGTAAGTGGACAGTATAGAAATTGGATACCCAATAGGGAGGAAAAAGGCATGAAATAGTTGGCTTACAAATTTTCATAGGTGTTGGACTGTATACTTAGGGTTATAGGATTAATGTGTAGATGCTACTTAACTGCAATTGTTAGGCATATGATACTTTGTTTTGTTCACTTATAGAAGGCTATGTTTAAGTGAGGGTGGCACATATTGAATTGTATATGTATTTTATTTTTATCCTGTTAGGAACAGATATGATCTTATTATTGTTTATTTGAAAATTATATATGGTTCAAGAGTTGTGTGAAAGTGTCAAATTGACAAGGGGTGGTCTGTGGTAGTCATAATCTGTTGTCAATTTGCGACTTAAAAGTGAAGGGGTAGAGTCTGGCCTGTCAATCAGGTCATAGCTTGATGACCTCATTTGGAGGTGCTAAGGAGATAAATAGCCCACTGGATGTGGGGCATACACTCCCTATGAGTTTTCCTGTTGACAAGTCACATGGAGACACTGGTGGAGTCAGAGCCCTGCACCTGGAGGAGCCACATGGAGACCCATACCACTGCTGAGATACCACCAAATCGACAAGACTTCCAACCCACTGACCTGTGATCTTCTTGAATTCAGTGTCATTGCAGTTTAGTTAGTCTGAAGAGGACTTTATAGACACCAGACTTATGGACTTGACATGGACTGGACTAGGATGTTTACTCAATATTCAATTGCTCTTGTATATAAACCTCTTATAGACATATGAGTATCTATGCATTTGTTTCTTTACTCTACCCAGACTAACACAGATGGTGAATGACTTTTGAGTTCCTGACAGAATCAACAGACTTATGGAACATCCTTGAAAGTCCCATACAATTTTCTAATTCCAAAGGAAGGAGTGGGGTGGCAAATCAGGAAAGCATTCTCCCATGGAAGGTTCCCAGGCCCTAGGGATTGAAAGTCATTCAACTTACTGCTAAGATTTTCCATTCATAGCTCTTTAAATGCTGTATAAAGATGAACAAAACAACCAAGAGTGCGAGCTTAAATAGTCTCATCCAGTTTTTTGCCAGTGCTAGAACGATGGGTTCATATCAGCAGACAGAAAGTCCTTTTAAGATACTTGCTTGGTCAGGTCTGGGAAGGGTGCAGCTGGGAAGTTGATTGGCTTACCAGAGTGCTGCTGCTATCCCAGCCCATGTTAGGCACCATTATGACAGAAATGACAGATTGGAACAGAAAGCGAGTATCAATTAATAGGCTGCTTGGAAAACATCACCAGAGGAGTCCTTTCAGACTAGAAGGGATGTTAAAAAATGAAATTGCAGGAAAGCTCCTTAAAAATGTAGCATGCAACACTTCAAAGCTTCCACTTGTGGCACGAATGAAAACCCCATCTCTTATGGAATAAAACTCACATTACTGAAAACCACATCCAGACTCTTACCCAAACAGAAGCTGAAATATGCCAACTTATTTCTCAGACTGAAAAGAGGTGTGATATTAAAGTGGGAGCACTGGTTGGAAAGAAATGAAACCTTGGAAAGTGGAACACACAGCAGTATATTGGGGATATATAGACTGACCACTCAGGAGATGGAGACTTTGAGCCCGTAGACGGCATTGAACCATCCAGTCACCAGCTCTCGTCCTCCCCTATGCAAGGATGAATCCATTCTCAGTACAAACATCAGTCTCTGCACATACATTTGAGGAGATTCAGCCAGCTTTGCCTGCTGAGAGGAGCACTGCAGGTCTAGTGGTTACTCCCTGAGCTTAAACAATGGCAGCATTTTCAAAACTGGTCTTTGAGAAAGATGCGGTGTTTTGTCTCTGTAAGGCATTATGGTCTCCTTCCAGCTCAGAGGCAACAAAGTCCATATGGAAGAAGTACACCAGCCTGTGTCACCATGAGGTGTTGAAGGGATCTGGTACCAGGCATGAAAGAACTAAAACTTATATCATCATGAATGAGGGGGAGTACAGATTGGGGGACTAAAGTCCATCAATAGGTGAAGAAACAACCTCTTACAGAGGGGTTGCAGGTAAGAGATGAGCCAGTCAAGGTGCAGTGTAGTAACAATGAAATATGTAACTTTCCTCTAGTTCTCAAATGCTTCCTCCCACCCACTATCATGACCCCAATTGTACCAGACACATCCAGCTAGACCAGGGGATGTACACTGGAGTCAGAAACATGGGGAATTTAAGATAGATGATTCCTCAGGATGAGTGGTGGGAGTGGTGATACTGGGAGGGTGGAGGGATGATGGAATAGAAAGGGGGAACCAATTTCAGGGATCTACATATAACCTCTTATCTGGAGTGTGGGAAACAGGGAATGATTGAAGGGACACATTGGACAGTGTATGATTTAAAAAAGTAACGATTTGTAAATTATTAAGCGTTCATGGGGGAGGGGGGGAGGGAAGGGAAACATGGGGATCTGGTACTGGGGGCCTAAGTGGAGGGAGGATGTTTTGAGAGTGATGATGGTAACAAGTGTGCCACTGTGGCCTGCATACAATTGATGTATGTATGGATCATGATGGGAGTTGTATGAGCCACCAATAAAATGATTTATTTAAAAAAAAAGAGGGAGGAAAGAGGAGCGTATACCAAGGGCTCAAGTCGAAAATGTTTGGAAATGAATATGGTAACATGTGTACAAATATGCTTGATACAAATGATGGATTGAATGTTATAAGAGTTGTAAGAGCCCCCAATAAAATCATTAAACATGCAACAAAAACAAAAAAATTGGAATAATAAAAAAAAAGAGTCATGGTCACATTGAGCAGGATGTACACTTGGAAGATTTGGCCCAGGAAGGCTTACACTGGTATCAATCCCATTATCTAGGATTAACAGAGCCAAATCAAATGAGCGATCAAAATGTGTAAAACAAAAAGTCATGGGTTGTGTGTGGTTCAAGGTGGAACTGTACTCACACACAGGCTCCTCATACAGGGCTGTGTCGTTGGGAAAAGTGCTGATAACATGGTCTTGCTGGATGCTCATCTTCATGAATGGATCCCTGAAGAGAAGGGGGCTACGGCAAAGGGTGGTGAAGGAAACAGATGGGGCCTGGCTCTCCATCGGAAGAGTGTGTGGGGCATACTGTCTGGGGTATCAGAGCTAAAATTATAAACACACAATGTGCAGAAGGCTGTGGAGAGCAGTAGAAGCCCAAAATCCTTCTGCGGAATCTGTAGTCAGAGTGAGACACTGGCAGATTCACTTGAGCCACAGGGAGGAGTCTGGAATAACTTTACTCTCAGGCAGAGATCACCGTGATCTTGAAAATGCTGAATGGAACTCCGAACATGACCAGATGACCTTCCTATACCCCCTGTCTGAATTGGTTCTGGGTGCAAGTATCTCTTACTTGTTCCATGACAGAAATACCTTCCCTGACTTTTGAATGTTGATGCAGGTCTTTTCATTCTTCCACATTATTTGTAATTTGGTCTTTATATTACTATTACTTTATTAGCTTTATTATTTTTTTATTTTATTATTCTATCCTTACCACCTTTATTTCAATTGTCTTCTATTGTTTCTGTTGAGTTGTCTAGTTTGTGAGGCGCAGGAGAAGTGGATGCATAATAGTAAATGATACAATGGATGACAGTGGATGTAGGGGTGGGGGTGGTTTATAGGGAGGGACCGTGGACTTCAGGAAAAGATGAAGGTGGAGCAGGGTAGGGAGCTCTAGAACTGTGACTGCACAACTCATTTTAAAGGCGATTTAACCCTGGGCCAGAGGAAGTGTTCTAAAATGAATATGGTGATGATTATATAATTATCTTTGATAGGATTAAATAGTTGAACTATTGAATTATATGACATGTAAATTATCTATTGCATGGGTCAGGGTCGAACCAGATCTGCCTCCCCTGCAGAAGACAAGATGTACTCACATACCATATCTTGACTCAGACCCTGCCACTGTGACATCAGGAAGTCTCATTCCCCTTATTGGTACATAGGTCCTTGACTCAAATCCTATATATGTCCTACTGCCTCACTGCCAGGCGCGGCTTCCCTGGCCTAACTCTCGGACCTCGAAACCGCCCAAGATTCTTTTCTCTCTCTCTCTCTCCTCTTCCTCTCTGCTGTCCCTTCCCTTCCCCAAAGCTCTTCCCTACCTCCAATAAAGCCTATATATTGATTTTTCATCCCTAACTGAGCTCTATCTTCTCTCTGCCACTCTGTCTCAACTTCTCATCTATATATGAGTTATAGTCTCAGATGCACACAGGGCAGTTATACTCTGACTTATAGGATGATGATGTTCAGAATTGATTCCCTGGTAGGGAGTAAGGGATGCATACTGACATGGTGCAGTATCTGCAGATGCTTTTCAGCATACTGCTACATGGCCCCAGGAAACACCTTACCCACCCACTATGACCTCGAGACCTATACGTAGACTTAAGTCACAGTGAATTTTGAAAAGCAGTCCAGGTGTTGACCTGGAAAGAGGTGTGCTCTACTAAGGAGAAGCGAATTTTTCCTAAAATGTACACACAGAATCCTGGAGGATATGTGTGCCAATGGTTAGTAAAGGTTTGGGTTAGTGGTATAAGAATCTAGGTTTGCAGAACTGTGAGTATATTGATATTCACCCACTCAGCACCAATTGTTCTACAGGGGGTTTGAACTAGCTAGGTTAGAAGAGGATGTCGTCCAATATTCGGTTGGTTGACTGCATCATGAGTTGGGGAGATGCTCGACAGTAAATCAAGGTGAAGTTCCAGATCTGACAAGTCACTAGATTAGGGATAAACTTGGGTTGTCTTCCTGAATGTGGAAATCAGCTGACAGGGCCTGAATAAAGGGTTTGTAAAGAAATCAGGCAAACTGATTAGATGCTTATGGGAAAAGCCACCGGTGAACATCCTTGCTTTCTTCACCACATTTGCTTACGCACCTGCTTTGTCTTCAGCGATCGTGTCAGGAAGGTGAGCGTCATGGAATGTCAGTGTAATAGAACAATGTGTTCTTGCATTGAGGGATTACTTGAGTAGAGACCCAATGTCCATCTGCTACTTTAATACTGAACCTATAAATTTATGCACATAGGTCTATTTCCCCATCATCATATAAAATACATTTACACATGCACATGCCTGTATTTAGACCTCTATAAATGCCCTTTGCCTCCCTGTTCCTTCCTCTCTTTCCTTTTACTTTCCTTTTGTTCCATTATGATGTTTAGCCTTCATTTCAGTTTCAGTAATTCCTCTCAGTTACTTTGCCCTTGATCAAGCCCTACCTATGCCCTTTTTGCATTTTTAAGTCACCTCATTGGACTCAAGTGTACTTGTCCTTTTGTGCTAGGCTTACTTTGTTTAGCATATTTTTCTGTTGTTCTTCCCATGTGGAGATATGCTTCATGCATTCATCACTTCTCTTTAGGGATGTGTAGTACTCCATTGTATTTATGTACTACGGTTCTTGAATCCATTCGCCTGTTGATAGAAATTAGGGTTATTTCCAACTCGTTGTGATTGTGAACTGTGCCATGATGACCATTGGAGCATAGAAGTCTGGCCATGGTTTGCTTCTTGCCTCTTCTGGGTATATGCCCAGTTGGGGGATTGCTGGGTTGCATAGCAGTTCAATCTCCATCTGTTTTCGATAATGCCAAATTGATTTCCACAGTGGCTACAGGTCCACCAACAGTGCAGGAGAGTTCCTATCTCACCACAGCCCCTCCAATACATGATGCTTTCTGATTTTTTGAATTGGGCTATCTTTGAGGGTGGAAAGTGATATCTCATTGTTTTAATTTTCATTTCTCTTTTGGCTAATGTTTGGGAACATTTTCTCATATATTTATTGGCCATTCAGATTTCTGCCTTTGTGAAACTTCTTTTAAGGTTCTTTGTCCACCTCTTCAGTGATAATTAGTTTTTTTTCTTTTTGGAAGGTAACAGAATACTGTAGATTTGAGTAATAAGACCTTTGTCTGATGTGTCAATGCTAAAGATGTTTGCCCAATCCGTGAGCTTTCTTATTATTCTTGGTGAATTCTTTCGATGTACACAAGTGTTTTATCTTCAGCATATCTCACTTTTCATTTTGTGAACTCTTCTGTATTTGTGTCATTCTCTATTTCTGATAGCCTATGTATTTGCTATGTACCAAAGCTGTCAGATTTGTCCCAACTCCCTTACTGATGGCCGTGATGGTGGTTTTACCTCGATGTCTGTGATCCACTTTGAGTTTATACTTGTGCATGTAGTGAAATAAGGGTCTTGCTGATGTTTTTATTTCTGGTGTGTCAGTTCTTTTCCATTAGTCTGAGTATCTGAAATTATAAGAGTATCATCAGTTTTGACCACTGTAGCAGTATAATATGTGCTAAAATGAGGTAAAGCAAGCCCTTCCTCTGTGCCTTCTTCATGAGAACTCCTCTGCTAATGTGGGGCTACTCCCTTCTTCATATGAAGTTGGTAATCAATTTTTACATTTCTTTGAAGAAAGATGATGGTAATTGTATTGGGATTGTATTAAACTTCTATAGTGCAGAACTGACAGTTACTACATTGAGTCTTCTGATCCACGAGCACGGGATATTCTTCCATTTGCTGAAGTCACTCTTGGTTTCTTGTAATAGTGTTCTGTAGTTTTTCTCATATAATTTTTTTCTTTTGTTCAGGTATATCCTTAGATATTTCAATTTGTGTTTGTCTGTTGTAAAGGGTACTACCTTCCTGATCCCCTCTTCCATGCTCTTGTCCGATGTGTTTTACAGTCTGTTTGTTGATCTTGTGTCCTGCTGCCCTGCCATATTCCTCTATAACTTCCTGCACTACCCTTGAGGTTTTGCAGGTTTTCAATATATAAAATCATATCATTTGTGAATAACGATAGTTACACCTCTTCTTTCCCTAGAGGAATACCTTTGATATCTTTTCTTTGCCTTACGTTATTAGCTAGGACCTTCAGTACGATGTTAAACAGGTCCCTTTTTTCAGTTGGGTTGTTTTTGTCTTTTCTCCATTGACCATCAGGTTGGCTGTTGATTTTTCATACATAACTTTTATTATATTGAGGAGGTTTCCTTCCATTCCTATCTTCTTGAGTGTCTTAAGCAGGAATTGGTGTTGGATGTTGTTGAATGATTTGTCTATATCTATTGATATTATATATTTTTTATAATTTTTCATGCCAATGTGGCTAATGATGCTAATGGTCTTTCATATGTTGAAGGGTCCATATGCGTCCTTGTAATGAATCCCACTTAGTTGTGGTGAATTTTTGTTTTATATGCTTTTGTATTCTACTGGCCAGTGTTTTGTTAAGAATTTTTTCAGTGATGTTCACTAGGGATATCAGTCTGTAGTTCTTAATTCTTGTGGGATCCTTGCTCGCTTTAAGTATCAGAGTTACACTAGTTTCATATAGAAAGTTTGGGAATTTTTTTTCTCATTTTCAATGTTCTGCAAGAGTTTGTATAGGATTGATGTCAGTTCTTCCCTGAATGCTTGGTGTAATTCTACTGTGAGGCCACCCGGCCTTGGGGATTTTTTTTGTTGGTATTCCCTTGACAACCTTGTCTCTTTCTTCTATTGTTGTGGGTTTGTTGAGATTTTTGATGTCCATCTGGGCTAATCTAGGGAAGGATTGTTTTTCCAAGTAGCTCTCCATGTCTTCCAAGTTGTAGAATTCATTAGAGTACAGGCCTTCATAGTATTGTGTAATTATCCTTTTGATTTCATTAGAGTCCATTGTAATGTCCCCTGTTCCATCTCTCATCTTTGCTATTGAAATTTGTTCCTTCCTTTCTTTGGTTAGCTTTGCTAGAGGTGTATCGGTTCTGTTAATCCTTTCAAAGAACCAATTTTTTAACTGAATACTTTCCATAGTCTTATTGTTTTCCGTCTCCTGAATCTCAGCCCTGATTTGAATTATTTCCTTTCTCTCTCTATTAGTAGGATGGTCCTATTGCCTCTATTCTAATTGCTGCAAGTTTTGTGCCAGCATATCCACCATAAGTGCCTCTTTCCTTTTCATGTGTGCATGTATTGCTGCCAAACTTCCTCTGATAATAGCCTTTATTGTGTCCCAAAGTTTTTGGTATGTTGTATTTTCATTCTCATTGGTTTCTAGAGGCTTCCTGATTTCACCTCTGGTCTGGGTCAATACCCACTCCATTTGGAATAGAGATTTAGTTATCTTCCAACTACTTGTCCTTGTTTTCTTAACCATCCTTTTGTTGATTTCCACCCTTATGGCATAGTAGTCAGATAGAGAACCCTGTATAATCTTTATGTGTTTCAATTTGCACAGGTTCCGCTATTGCCCCAGCATGTGGCTTACCTTTGAGTATGTACCATTTGGACTTGTAAAGAATGTGGGGAAAAAAAAGAATGTGAACTTTTTTGCATTTGAGTGAAGAGTTCAAAAACATCTATCAGGTAGTTGTCCAATTCTGGTGTTTAGATCTGTAGCCTCAATGTTAATTTCTTTCCCTGTGATCTGTCTTTTCCAGAGTGGTGTATTAATGTCATCTGCTATAATTGTTAATCCTGTTATGATTTCCTTTTTCATATTTTGAAGTGTTTGATTCACAAATTTTGTGGGTCTCTTATTGGATGCATATATATTTAACATGGTCACTAGTTCTTGATCTACTGTTCCCTTGAGTATTAAATAATGCCCCTCTTTGTCTCTTGTTATGGTTTGCACCTTGAGATCAATTTAGTCTGAATTTAAGATTGCAATGCCTGGTTATTTTGGATTGCAATTTTCTTGGTATATTTTTCTCCTGCCTTTAATTCTAACCCTGTTTTTTGTAATCTTGAGATGTGTCTCCTTAGGCTGGGTTATGTTTTCTATGCCAGTCTGCTAGTCTCTGTCTTTTAAAACCTGAGTTCAGTCCATTGATACTGAGTGTTATTACATCTATCAGTAGACTCTGTGATGCTATCTTTTACCTTTTATGTTGGGTGTTTTCCTACCTCCTTATCTTATTAGTTCGTGTTGTCCATGTGTTTGGTTCATTCTTGCCTTCTTTCCATGATTGAGCTAGTGCTATCTTGGGGGTCGTTTTCTCTTTGTTGCCCTTTGAGTGGAGTTGTTGCATATGACAGTCTCTTATTTGTGCTTGGTGAGTGTTGATCTCCTGCCCATACTGGTTCAGTAAGGATCTTTTATAGGGATTTCTTTCTTTTTACATATTCTTTAAGCTTTTCCTTGTCTGAGAACATGCTTGTTTCTCCAATTATCTTAATAGATAATTTGGCAAAAATGATAGTTTCACCATTTCTTTCCCCATGTCTTTTTGATGTCTTTTCTTTGTCTTACGCTTTTCACTACAACCTCCAGTATGATATTAAATAAGAGTGGGAACAAGGGGCATCCTTGTCTTGTTCCCTTTTTCAGTATGATGGTGTTAGTCTTTTCTCCATTGACTGCCTCGTTGGCTGTTGGCTTTTCACATATAGTTTGTATGGTCTTGAGGAATTTTCCTTCCATTCCTATTTTCTCTAGTGTCTTAAACAGGAATGGTCTTTGGATGTTGTCGAATGCTTTTTCTGCATCTATCGATATTATCGTGTGGTACTTGTAGTTTTTCACTTCAATGTGGCAAATGATACTAAAGGTCTTTGGTCATGGTGAATTATTTGTTTTATATGCGTTTATATTCTCTTGGCCAGTATTTTATTAAGGATTTTTGCATCGATGTTCATTAGGGATATTGGTCTATAGTTCTCGATTCTTGTGGGATCTTTATCTGGTTTGGGTATCAGCATTATACTAGCTTCATTGAAGGAGTTTGGGAGTTTGCCATCTTTTTCTGTGTTTTGGAAGAGTTCGTGTAGAATTGGTGTCAGTTCTTCTCTGAAGGCTTGGTAGAATTCCTCCATGAAGCCATCTATCTGATCCAGGGGATAGTTTTGTTAGTAATCCATTGATTACCTTGTTTATTTCTTCTATTGCTATGGATTTGTTGAAATTCTTGACATCCATTGAGACTGTTTTTCCACTAATTTGTCCATGTCTTCCAAGTTGTTGAATTCATTGGAGTACAGTCCTTCACAGTACTGTGTAATTTTGTAATGTCCCCTCTTTCATCCTTCATTTTGCTATTTAAATTTGTTCTCTTCTTTCTTTGGTTAAGTCCTCCAGCAGTTTGTCAATTTTGTTAATTCTTTCAAAGAACCAACTTTTAGCAGCATAGTTTTTTCCATTATTTTCTTATTTTCCCTCTCCTGAATCTCAGCCCTGATTTTTATTATTTTTCTTTTGCTCCTAGTGGGATTGTCCTGCTGATTCTACTCGAGTCATTGTAAATTCTGTGCCAACATATCAGTTATGAGACACTCTTCCTTTTTCAGGTGTGCATGTATTGCTATGAAACTTCCCCTGAAGACTGCCTTTGCTGTGTCCTATAAGTTTTGGTTTGTTGAGTTTTCATTCTAATTGGTTTCTAGAAATTTCCTAATTTCATCTCTGATCTGGGCCAGTATGCACTCTTTTTGCAATAGAGTGCAATTATTTGCTCTTGTTTTCTTCATCTTCCTTTTGTTGATTTCCAACCTTATGGCACAGTGGTCTGACAGAATTCTGTATATCAATGTGCTTAAATTTATGTAGATTTGCCTTATGCGCCAACATGTGGTCTATCTTCAAATATGTGCCATGTGGGATTGAAAAGAATGTGTGTATTTTGTATTTGGATGAAAAGTTCTGTAGATATCTATCAAGTCAAATTGTCTAATTATAGTGCTTAGATCTCTGACCTCCTTATTGAGTTTATCCTGTGATCTTTCTTTCTTAGAGAGTGGTGTATTGAAGTCACCCACTATAATTATTGAGACTGTGATTTCTTTTTTCATCTTTTGGAGTGTATGGCTGATGTATTCAGTGGGGTTCTCATTCTGGGAATATATATTTAAAATGCCTATTGGTTCATTGTATACCATCCCCTTGAACATTATGTGGTGTCCCTCCTTATCTCTTTTTATGGTTTTCTATTTTGAGGTCAATTTTATCTGAGACTAGTTTGCTACCTCTGTTTTTTTTAATTGTTGTTTGTCTGGTATGTTTTCCCCCAGCCTTTGATTCTCAGCCTATTTTTGTGTGTAGTCTCGAGATGTGTCTCTTGTAGGCAGCAGGTTGATGGTTGTGTTTTCTAAGCCAGTCTGCGTGCTTCAGTCTTTTAATTCCTGAGTTCAGTCCATTGATATTTAGGGTTATTATCTCCAACTGTGGCATATGTGATGACATCTTATACTTTTTGTGTTGGATATTTCCCTATCTCCCTTTCTTTTCAGTGTGTTGTGCATGTGTGTGTGCGAGGGTTAATCACTCGTGACTTCTTTCCACCCTTAAGCCATTCCTGTTTTCAGTGCTGTTTTCTCTTCGTTGTCCTCTGGATAAGATTGTTCTTTGTGATGTTCTCCTATTTATGCTTGATGAGTGCTGTTCTTGTGCCCATTCTAGGTCAGCAAGGGTCTTTTGTAGGGCTGGGCTTCTTCTAACATATTCTTTGAGTTTTTTCTTGTCCAGGAAAACTCTTACTTCTCCATCTATCTTGATAGATAATTTGACTGGGTGGAGTATTCTTGGGTTTGTGTTATTTTCCTTCAATTTTTGGAATATATTACTCCAATCTCTCCTCTTCTTCATAGTGTCCACTGACAGGTCTGTGCATATTCTTATTTGGGAACCTTTAGATGTGATTGCTTCCCCCTCTCCCTCCCCCCCCAATTGCTGTCATGATTTTCTCCTTTTTCTCAAAGTTGGATAGTTGAACTATTATGTGTCTTGGTGACTTTTTCTTGGTATTCCATCTAGCTGGTGTTCTTTCAGTCTTCTCAATAGTTGCCTGGTTTTCATTCATTAAGCTGGGGAAGTTTTCCTCTAAGAATTCTCTATTTTTGCAGATGACCTCTTTGTTGTCTCTTCCTCCGGTAGACCAATAATTCTGATGTTATTCCACTTCAGAGCATTAGATACAGTTCTTACATTTTCTCCAGTTTCTCTGATAATCTTATTAGATTTTTGGTCTTTTTTGCTAAATTGCACTTGGCTATCTTCTAGGTCCCTGATATGGTTTTCAGCTTCCTTCAATTGATTCTCAAAGTCTGTTGGTTTTTGCTATCTTGTCCCTAAGCTCT